>WHVE01000416.1:0-115510 GCA_015178995.1 Trichophaea hybrida | reverse complement strand
GGGGTTGGGACGTCATCTATCATCCGCACTTGTAGTACCGAGTCACAGAGTGTCATTTGGAATTTGTACTTATCAAATGGTACCATAATTTGACATTTAAAGTGGTCCTTGACTGACAATGAAGTGATTTTGGAGTCATTGTGCACTGGAGTGGTGGGTGGAAAGTACTAGAAGAACTCGGCGACGCGATAGATGATAATGTGTGAAAAGTGCCAGTACATATACCAGCAATGAAGCACAAAGGTTTAACATTTCTGGTGCATATTCACTCGCCCTAAACTCTCGTCATTTTGCCTTGGTACTTTGGTCAAGTCTGTCAGTTCACCTTCGTACTTACACCAAATTCGCCGTTCCGGGACAGCCGTCCCAACCTCACCTATCGCTACAGTACCACCACCCAGATTCTGGTCTAGGAGGTAGGTCAGCTAAATGACAAGCTTTGGTGGTGGAGCAAACGAGGCCTGCTTACTTACGTAGCACAGTAGTGGTCCGGGAAAATATGTGCGCATGTGGTGTACGAGTACAGATGCTTCAATTTAGACCTGATGAGACTAAAAAGTTGATGGCAATGTGGGAGGAACTGGCGGGGACCCGAGAAGCTGTGGAAAAGATACAGCGTATACGGAGAGGGGATCATGAAAGGGGGGAACGGGGGTTGGGGATGAAGTATAAAACCCACAATACAAATAAAGAACTCATTCGTGACATGACCGTTCGGATTTTTGGTACTCATCCGTCTTGCAGCCTGCTAATTTGCGAACACCCTGTACATGTTCCCTCTGCAAAAGTCAAATTGTGGGGATAGGGAGTGGGAAATGTTGTGAGGAAGATCTTCGATGAGAGGGGAACTCGAGAGAGCATCAAGATCCCGAGACAAAATCTTCTCCCTCCTCCCATGGTTGCTGCTTATATAATAGTTAACCCTCAGCCAAACAAACTCTAACGAAAGGTAGCATAGTCAGTCCTTCTGTTGGCGGGTTTGGGAAGACTTAACCTTTGCTTTTTGCGATTGAGGGGATGTCAGCGACATTACTAAATGCACTTTTTGAGACATATTATTCTCAAACGACACAGACGAAATGTAGCCAAAATTTTGTGGGTATGAGGCGCATTGTAGTTACAGTGGAACTTGCTTCCTGATTTCTTTCACAGGAACCCAATTGTAACCTAGAGGTAGTTCCCAATCTGGCATTTCCTCCTACCTATTACTTCGGCGCCGTACCTAGTTCTAGCCTACTCAAGTACTTTAATAGACTTTCTTTACATATCGCTTCTTTTATCCCCCTTCCATTTGTTCTTGATGCGTTTGGATTTGGGGTTCATATCCAAGCCTCACCTCTGCTTGCTGTGAACAATCCCTGGAATAGCAATTTATACCGAATACTCCAGTTGTAAGGTTTAGTCCGCCATTTGCATTGCTAACCTTAAACAATAGGCTCTTATTCCATGAGTTTCGAGGCTACTTTAGCCTTACCAGAATCCCGGGATTCTTGTTGCCAATTGGGAGAGACCGGTATATAGACCTTTGAAACCGTTGAAACATATAGACTAATTGATGGAAATCTAGCGGCGATCAGCGGGGCCCGTTTCTCTTACTATTTTACAGAATTAAAGTTTTCGTCATTCTGTTCCCTTCCACCGTAGACCGTACCCTCTGCAAAATGTACCAATGAAGCCGACAACTTCACGGACTAGCGCCCTAGATTAAACTTCCTGTTCCAAAAAGCACAGAGAGCGACGTCCTGCGGGACGCTCAGGACACACCCAGATCCGGCTTTTATGAAAAACTCTGTACCCGGCAGCTTAAGGTTCCCATTGCTATAGTGATTCAAGTTCGCCGAACAGAGAATTTGCCTTTGGCACCTGAAAATCCTTCATACCAAAGTCTCTGACTCTAGTTTCGTCTGTGGTCAATCACCACCATGGGGAAGTAATACCCAAGAGGGAATACATATGGAGATAAACCGTCTATATAAACCACACCCACCGCCCCAAATCTCATCCAGCATCAACCAACGCATTCATTCAATCTTCTCTTCCAATACAAAAAGTTTTCCATCTTTCATTCACTTCACCGAATACCTTTTACACAAAAGTTTTCTATCCGTTCGTATCCCCAGCTTAGTTACAATCGAGTCGAGTTCATCACTAATACCTTCACTTGTCAGATCCACCACTTTCAAAATGCAAATGAGAATCTGCCACTCCCTTATCGTCGCCATCGTCTCCCTCGGTGGCCTCGCCAGCGCAGCTCCCTCGAACTACCTTTCGGGCACTACTATCGGTCGTCCTTGCGACTCCGTTCCTTGCGCGCCTCACTACCCGCCACCATGCGCCACTCCTTCTCCGGCTCCTTACGGATATTCTCCTAAGCCTTGCGGTTGCGCCGAAGTCGTCAAGACGACCGTCATCGCCACTCCTCCTTGCGCTCCTGCCCCCTGCGCTCCTAAGCCATACGGATTCGACCCTGCTCCTTACGGCATCGCTCCCGTGAAAATTGCCGAAGCGGCGCCTGTCGAGGTTGCCGAAGCCGCCCCTGCCGCCGAAGTTGTGAAGCCTGAGGTACCCTGCAAGCGCCAGTGCGGGTGCCCTTGCAAGTGCGACGTCGTCCAGCCAACCATTACCAAGGTAAACCCAGCTATCGTCAACACCAGCACCGACGTTCAGCCCGTCGACATTATCCAACCAGTTCAGGGTGTTGTTCAGCCTGTCATTGATAAGCACATCAAGCCTGTTTATAGCGAGACTGTCAATGCCCCAGAGGTCAAATGCACTGTCGAACCTTGCACCTGCGGCGGCTGCGCTCCTACAGCTCCAGCTGAGTACTAGGTTAGTAGAAGGATGGAATGGAATGTTTTTGGCTTGGAGGTATTATGTTTAATAGCTGGTATAAAATGTACATAAAACTTTAGTTGAGTAACACAAATTGTTCGCCTCCATTTGCCGTTCAAAGTCCGGGGTCGATATAGTTCTTTGGATTTAACTGTGGCCGGCGTATTGACTTGCTTCTTCCATGAAAATTTGCACTACTTTATATACACCCTGTCCCTGGACGAGTGATACTCAATGATCCCATCATCCAAAAACGGAAAGACCCATCCTTCAAGGTGTCAATGCAGGAACCTAGCTGGAGATCGTGGTTCACGATTCCGGCGCATCTGTCTCGTTCGCATATTTAGTGCAGTAGTGTACCACAAAAGACAACTTGAAACTAGCATGGCATGCCCCTGATCAGTGAACTATAAAACAATAACTTAAATCCGATCTCACTCAATGTCCGAGAGAGCGTAATTCAATAGGTAGGAGATGGAAGAGAATAATCAGATCAAATTGATTATGGTGCGCGTGTATGTACTCAGAAGGATATGCCTCTTATATACAGAAAGAGCCGAGTAATATTTCCCCGCCCATTAAACCGCTCAAGCCCCGCCCTCACCCGAAAAGTACTGGGGAGTCCTGGTCAGGAATGTTGCTTCATTCACATTGCTCCTTGCTCGTGAAATCTGAAGGGCTTCAGGTAGCATATATTAAAATCATGACTTTCCCTCCAACAGACACCCCGACGACCCGTTTTGCCTCTCTAACGAAAACTATTGCGCGGACACCGTCTACACTAACTCCTAGTTATACGCACCACCTCCAAACGCCAAGTGTGAGGAACGTTCGACAGTCTCGGCCAAGAACGTTTCATGAACCATCGACGGCGGCTAAATAACTTCTGGAACACCAAGGTGACGACTTCGGCCGAAGTGATATAACGGCGTTCACGTCGAAATCCACTAGTGAAGCTCATATATAACGCTTCACTACTCCCCGGGATCTCAAAATCCGCAAATCTCCCGTCGCCTGGATCCACCCGTCGTCGCGGTCCCGGAATAGGTTCTTGGGCTAACTTGCCCATCGATATCCTCAACAAGTCAGTTAACAATTAGCGATACGCCACCATGTTTTCTCCCACGCTACACCACCTCCTCCTCTTCTCCTCCATCGCGCTCGCCCAAATCCCATCCGAATTCGCCTCCAAATTCGACACCACAAGCGGGATCTCCCTCGTCCTCAGCTTCGGCACCCACCAGGTCATCGATGGCGAACACATCCCTCTCCTAGAGACTAAGCAGACCCCTACCTTCGCCCTCGGCCAATCCAGCCCCATAAATGTCAGCGCGAAATACATCGTCGTTGGGATCGACCCGGACGCCCCTCGCGGCAAAACCCATCCCTCGCCCAGGTCTTGCACTACCTCAATGACAACTTCTCCCCCGGCACCAGTGAGGGGACTAATATCACCAGTTCCAATAAGGAGGCCCCGATGCCGTATAGGCCTCCTGCTCCGCCGGTAGGCGCTCGATTCCGAGCCGAAAATAGTTGTGTCCCGGGGCTGACGGGGGTTTAGGAGGGAACGGGCCCGCATAGGTATATTTGGTTGCTGTACCAGCAGCCACGGGTATTCCAGATTAAAGATGTGCCCGTGAATCGGACGAATTTTAATGTGACCATATGGGCAACGGCCAATGGGCTTGAGCCCCCGGTGGCGGGGACGTATTTTGAGGCCGAGTTTGCGGGTGAGTTTAATGATGTGCGGTGAGGGGGGGAGGGAGGGAAGGCTAATCCAAGGTAGATGGACGTGCCAGCAATTCATCGTCGTCGTCGTTGGCAGTATCCTCGAAACACAGCGCTACTCCTACGTCGAGTGCAGCTGTAAAATCGAGCGTGTCAGCCACTACGTCAGCCACTGAATCCGGATCCTCGCTTCCGCGTGCATCCACCAGTGCATCACGGACCAACACAGTAATCGGGAGGAATGAAGATAAGGTATGGTGGATACTGTTGGCGGTTGTGGGGCGCATCTTGGAGTGGGTGCTGTATTATAAGACGGATGGTGTTGCTTCCTGGGCTTGATGCCTAGCTTTGTGTACAGTGTAATATTTCCAGAAGTAACAACCTGGAAAGTGATCATACATGTCTTGTCTTCATCAAAGCCCTAAGTTTTTGCTGCGGCTGAAACGGCTGAGACGGCCCGTCTAGTCACTAATAATAAAACCTGCAACCAATGGTTCATGCGTTACGTTGTCGCTTGCGATTGGACGAAGGCTCCGAGCTCGATGCTTCCGCAACCCTCCGCGATAGGTAAAGATAGAAAAGAGGGAAAGGAAGAAACGGCGTGCCTGTTTTTATTCGAAGAAAGTTGCTACTCATAGGGCTGTATGCTTATTCTAATTCCGAGCCCGAAGAATCCAAAGAAGTTTTTATCCACATCATCTCCGGAAATAGACACCACTAGCCACGCATATTCCCCCCCACCACCTTCGCAACCCTAGCCCTGTCTCTTGACTCTGGACATCGCATTGATCTACCTCAAGAACGTACACCAGACCCGTACCGCGTACCCCTCAATTATAGAATCCTGTTTGTCTTGTCCTTGTCTCTCTTTAGCCAGATTCAAAATACAATGCAGTGTTGCAGGAAAAAGTGGTATCTAGTCTAGCTTATAGGTATCCTTATCCTAGCAGTTACTCGAACATGCGCATATGCAGAGTGACCCACCACCACCCCATCTGTTTTTCTTTTCGCTTGCTGGCTCGTATCCCCGCCTCTACCCTGGATGTTTTTCTTTTGTACCAGATACCCATGCGGAGTGGGCGGCCGGTTGGCAGATGATGAGTATCCGGCCAATGATATCGATGAACCGGCATCCACTCATTGGTCGGCGTACGTATTCTGTACATAATACCCGCGGATAATCGGCATACTTATGACTTACTGGTGAGGGTGTGATAGGGTCCTTTCGAGGAATTTAATTACGGAATTTGGGATATGGGACTGAACAATTTACAAGACATATGTAGAGGTGATTAGTTGATCTCAGTCTACGACTTGGCTGGCCGAAAAATTCTAGAATACAATGAAAGCCGAAAAATAACGTCACAACGGAAGGTGCATCCCGTACCTCAGTTAGACGCCAAGTGTAATTCAACTCTGTAAGTTCTCTAGATCACGAGGTACATAGTTAGGTACGTGGAGCCGAAAGGCTACACTTAATTACAGCCTGTCCAAGGAAAGCGAATCAAAATCCATCCAACGCATTGACCACTACTTCATACCGGAAGAGGTAGAGCTGTAGGCATCCTGGGGTTTTCATCCCGTCCACGCCGAGTCCTCAATCACCCGGATAGCTGCAACCACAATTATGAGTTACGCTCGAATCCTGCCTGCCGACAGAACCTATTTCATGTTGCTTTCTATACATCTGTGAACCTCTTGATGCGGGCTAGTAGGTGGGCTGACTCTCGCCGGTGGCGGAGACTATTTCAGCTCAGTTCAACCGCCCTATCTCTATGGCATTGACACCTGCTTTCCCCGTCCCGACCCCACGTTTTTTGCAAGGTCGAAAACACAGACACTATGGATATGTCTCTATCCTATGTTCACAGTTGATTGCATAGTGTCCAAACATCCTGGAACCTCAAACGTTCGAATTGCCGCCGTCAAGCCAATACGCCGCCCTGCCGACGAAACCCTCTTTGGGTTGTATGTTGTGGATCTAGACCTTTGAATATAGGCCACTTCAACTACCACGGTGGAGTTTTAGGCGTTCTGGCTAACTGTTAATCGAACCGCCGTTTCTGGGGCCAAGAGATGATTCCATGAGCGTGGCTAGCTCGTCACTTAGTCCCAGGTGACCATTACTGCGGGAGTGAGAGTCCCTTGCGGATCATAAACGCCGCTGGAAATCGTGCAAAACGCCATGTTGAAAGCCTCCCCTAACATCCGTACCATCAGCCAACACTATGCATTAAGAGAGTCTCGGGAGTACCTGAATTGAATTATATAAAATCGTAAAATTAAAAGATCGAAGAAGAAAAGAAACATATCCACCTATTTTAAGAAATCAGAGCCTCATAAAACCAACACGATCTTATCGTCCAATCTTATCTGTCTCGATTTCCCCCTCCTTTGCCTTCCCCGCTTTTGCCGCAAAGTGCGATTTGAGCAAAAAGGAAATGGTATGATCGATATCTTTTAAACTGCCAGCGAGCTGTCTTGGGACGCGCGAACGAACATATATCCAACATCCATATTATACATTTTCCTTTACCCCGCCTTGGATCTACGGATAACATGTCGACATCCGTTCGCTTCTGTTGGATTGCATTGCAGAATTCCCTTCCCCCCACCAACCCAACCCATCAACCCACCATCATCACAACAGCCAATAAAATGAAGCAATTGCGTTTTTTTTCGCTACTCGATTCTCCAATCATCATGAAAGTTCGCCCAAGGCCGATAGCGGGACTCAGGCACAGGAAGAAGCAATAAGAGCCGCATCATAATCATTCCAGACCTGCGTCTCGGCGTTGGTTGGAAAGAGGATTTTATGTTTCTATTTTTGTTCCCTTCTTTAACATTTATCACCAGCGTTCCTTGGAAAATCTCCGGAATTCAACACTTCCGATTGAAGGAGAGGCATTCGGCTTTCACGGTGACGGTTAGAGCGGCATTTTATCCTACAGTAAAATTAACCGGTTTATGTCAGAAAACTGGCGAGGGAGAGTACAGTTGGCCGTCAGACGACTGGGGGAGGAGAGGCTAAAATCTATAGCTAACTTCGTCCTGCCAGCTACAACAAGCAAATCTTATCCGCTTGCTTTTGAACGCCCGCATGCGCATGAAATAGTTGGATGAATTGGATGAATTGGATGATACACTGGAAATGTCTCAGTTGCTACGTACGATCGGATACGATCTAATACATATCAGTTACACCATGGCAAAGACACCACTGCATAATTCCCACTCACTCCTTCCAACACCTGACGGACCCGCGGGCCGGGGTCCCTTATCCCGCCCGCGCAGCTGCGAGAGATACTTCATAGGGCAAGGCGGACCAAAAAAAAAAAACACTTCACATCAATAAGAAAATACTGTCTACCACGTCTCAAGCCATCATCCCATCAAATGACCACGCGAGAGAGAGCGCGCGCACGGAGTATTCCGTAAAGTTATTATCCCGATTAACATTGTTATGATCTTCGGCCGGCAGGATTTTAAATGCATAGTCGGCCTCGCTAGGGTTGAGTGGCGCATAAACTAGAGTACTCGACAAGATGCATACTCTACTCGCACCCACGTCAAATGCCTCAGGTAGGAGTAAGTCTTGGAAAAGGTCGTACCAAGGTACCAAGGATCTGAGGCGTTAGGCTAAAGGAAACGTTGTTGTCAAAGCTTATCTACCTTCATTTCAGCTGGTACGACAGAAATCATTTTGTTACATTGCAGCAGCAGATTATGAAATTTGGACAAGTGGACTGAGATCCAACTATCTTGCCCTTATTCTGAAATGAAATCCCTGGATGCGAGTAATATAATTTGCCCGCACGAGACTCCCTCGCTCGGTGGTGCTGCCATGGCTGACCATGCTCCCAAGATCTGACGCAGATAATGATCGAGATCTCCCGGATGCAAACAGGCGATGATTCAAACTGCACAATTAATCATTCGTGGGGATATTCAACAGTAGGATTCAGAAATAGGTAGCGAGTGAAGTGTACATGTCTGTGCGTGGTGGGGGGTGTGTGGGCGATAGGTCTTGGAAGGCTGGTGCCTGAAATGCATGTTTTTTCGCATATGCAATACATTCTTCTTTTTTCCCCAGGTTCTTTTAATAGGGTTACCTACATGTTTTCCCCTGCAGAGGGTTGCTCGATACCAATGACGATGGAGTCGCCGAACCAATTATTACGATTGACAACAACCACCATTACACTTCAGCCTACGATCTGCGTTTCTGTCGGTATACGGCAGGTACATCAAACTGTCCCGTACATAGTTACACCACTAGCTATCTTTTCTACATTTTTGACTCGGATTGCGGCTGAGGCGTTATTGTAAACTTCGAATTGGTCACACTTGACCGAATGATTGGCACGGTCAGACAATTCAGTGCCACCAGATCTGTAGAGCAACCATTTCAATCCTCTCTTTTCTATTCGAACTTCCAAAACATCCTTCATTGCTACTAATAAAAGGTACATAGAAACGTCTAGGAAGTAGTCGGGATACCGAACATCTCGGTGAACGGGATACGATTCGCTATAACACACTGGCCGGATGAAGATCATTGACGAGGTTCAGGAACAGCCTTGCAACTTTGGGGCTTGATCGCATGGCCGTATCGTTGAATCAGGGAATGTTAAGCAGACCCTAATCATGTATGTACAATGCAGGAGGGGATCCATGGATAGTCCACCGTGTGTGTTGCAAGGCTGTGGCATGACACGAACTGATGGCGATAATACGGCTAGCTCTTCCATATGATTGTATACTAGACAGTCACTGTATTTGGGTACATTGCCAAGGTGACCTCACAAATATTTCGTCTATTGTTCACCGAAACTAATTATATATTTAATATACTGGTGTTGTCATCTGCAGGCAGCATCACGCCTCCCATTCGTTCATCGCAGGTATTGGCTCGTGGTGGGTGGATGACGATGGTGGTGTTACACAACTTTCGTTGTTGGCTCTATTTCAGGTGCTTATGACGGCGGAGCTTTCAACGCCCAAATGTGGGGTTCAGCTTTCCACCGTGGTCAATTAATTCAGCCCTGTCGCTTCTTCATTGCTGCACCGCCGCAGTGCCTGTTTCGACTTGGCGGGTCCATCGCACACCATTGTGTGTCGTTTGGATATGTAGTGGTCCCTGTAATGGGCAGGGATTTACTTGGCCTGCAGTCCTTCCATCTAGGCTGTTATGGTGCAGGAACGCAAGCAAGGATCAGTGCGGACCAATCTGGGCTGCGTTGAAGACAGCACCTTTTCTGGAGATCTCAGGTGCACCAGTCTGGTTTTCAGGACACCCTCTCTCCCGAAAGACGGAAAATAAATTATTTGAAGAACTTCTGTTTTTATGTACAGTACCTTGGCAATATGTGGTGGAGTTCTCCGCTGCACAAGTCCAAGGCTTCCCGTATGGCTGAGTTCTCATTCACCCCCCGACCCGGTTGCAGATATCACACGTATCTGTACCTGGTTCTTTTACTGCTGCAGTAAGAGCTGTGTGATTCAGTCAATGGTGGATCGCGCGAGAGTAGGCATTTCCGGTGTGTGACGAGCCGATCCATCTGGTTTAGTTCGAGACATCATTTGCAGCAACGAGAGGCCACCGGCACAATGAACAGAATTGACGGGCTTACCGATGTCTTTTGGGATTGGCGCGGCACCACCACATTTTAACATTTCTTTGGCTGCACCATGTGGACCTATAAAGGTACTCTGTTCTGTGCTGCAGATTTCTGACCTCCACACCTGCAGAGGAGGGCAAGATTCGGTCGTCCTGCATCCAAACATACCTCAACTTATTTATAACGAGACTGCATCCCCTCCAGAAGCCCCATCCTACCTCCATTGTCCTAGTCCTCTTCGTGTCTTCTTCGTGGAAGACCGTTCCCTCGTTGATTCGGCTATTATTTCGACTTAATTCTAATCTTAATTGTTCTCAATCCTTTCATTATCATGAAGGCCTGGACATTCGCGGCACTTGCCGCATCACTCGTTTCTGTGGTTTCTAGTACACCTCTGGTTCCTAGGCAGCAGTCCTATACTCCGGTTACAGGGCCGACAGATGGAATATACGAACGTTTGCCCATTCAGCGCCTGATGGCTGAGCAGCCGGATGGCTTCAACCTCTATTTGTTGGCGCTGGTATGACCCCATGTCATTTTTAAAGCTTAACCTGACCCGCGCTGACCTTCTCCGTAGCAAGCGATGCAGAAAGTCCCCGAGTCGAACCCGCTATCCTATTACCAGCTCGCCGGTATTCACGGACGACCTCACATTCCATGGGGAGAGCCCTCCAACCCTGCGGTGCAAAACACTGCAGTCGGATACTGTACTCACTCTTCTGGTCTCTTCGTCACATGGCATCGTCCCTACCTTTCCCTGGTTGAGCAGCAGCTTGTTTACCATGCCGGGGTAGAGGCGGCCAAGTTCAAGGACCCAAAATGGAAAGCTGCTGCTAAGAAGCTGAGACTGCCGTAAGTTCCCTCTGGTGGTTTACCCATTGACTCCGCTCACAACATTTCCAGATACTGGGACTGGGCTGCCGACGACTTGAAATCCGCCATCCCCGCAGTGGTCATGCAGCCAACAGTATCACTTACCCAGCCAACAAGCAGCGGCGGAGAGAGTACAATTAGCATCGCCAACCCTCTCTACCAGTACTCGTTCACCAACCAGGACTATCGAAACCGCTACTTCACCGGATTCTACACACAGGCCGCCCATACACTCCGCCAGCCCCTCGACACCAGCACCAGCCAGAACAACGTCGCCGACCAAACCATGCGCGCGGCATACACCTCCCGCCGCCAGAACACCTACAACTTGTTCTCCATCCCCACATTCCACGAATTCTCCAGCACCGCATTCTCAATTGGCGGAACCCCCAATGCTTGGACCTCCGTCGAGTCCATCCACAACCAGGTGCACGCCTCAATGGGCGGAACCACCCCTGGACGCGCAGGACACATGTCACTGGTCGACTACTCCGCATTTGACCCCATCTTCTGGTTGCACCACGTCCAAGTCGACCGTCTGGGCGCCATGTACCAAGCCACCCACCCAGGACAAGTCGTAACCCCTCAGCCTGCCTCTCCCGTCTTCGCACGCATCGTGACCGCAAGCACCGTCGACACAATCGACACCCCACTTTGGCCGTTCCGCCACCCCGGCGGAAACTACTTCACCTCCCGCGACGTCTCCACCCCCGGCTCAATTTGGGACTACGGCTACTCCTACTCCGAAATACCTTTGTCCTACAAATCCCGACCCACTGCCGACCTCCGCAGCTTCGTCATCGGCCGCATTAACGCGCTCTACTCCCCCGCTGCCCTCACTACCACCACCGCCGCGCCCACAACCACCGCTGCACCTACAATAAATGTTACAAAGCGCGCTACCGGTACCCGTCGTGAGTGGATCTGCCATTTCGTGTTCAGCCCTGCAGAGATCGGTGGACCAGCGCAGTTGGATATTTACTTCGGAAACGTGACGACTACCCCGGGTTCACAAGGCTACTATGTTGGTTCGGGAGCGGCGTTGGGCAAGGAAGAGTACACGGATGCGGATAAGGGGAAGTTGATTACGGCGACGGTGCCGCTTACGATTGCCATCCAGGATCAGGGAATCGATTGCAACAACAGGTCTGTGGTTGTGAAGGAGTTGGCGTCGAAGTTGAAGTGGGTTATGCGCAAGGTTTGTTTTCCTCGACGCAGAGAATGCTTGGGTTTGAAAGATGCTAATAGGAATAATAGGGAGTCAGCGATAGCTACGACCTCACTAAGTTGCCGTCGCTAAAGGTCGGTGTTTCATCTGCGGAGGTTACGTACACTGGAGACGACAATCTTCCAGAGTGGGGCACATTCGAGACGTACTACGAGGTCACGGATAAGAAGGATTGTGGAATGACAAAGAAGGATAGTAGTATTGTGAAGAGTGATGATGCGAAGGATTATCTTGGTAATGGGAAGTAAGTAGAGGGGTGAATAAGGGCATAGATACGTTTTGATGTTTTTTTTTTTTTATTACGATGGGGTTTTCATCATGTTGCATTTGGGTGGGGTTAATTGCTTTTTTTTTTCTTCTTGGGTGGGATGATGGTTGGGATAACTCGGATGCAGATATGGAATATGGATATGGATGTGTGATGATCATGAATGAAAGATATCGATGAAAAAAGGTACAAGTAAATGTTAACATACGTACCTAGGACGATGGGTAATGGGCTGTGATGGTGTTTATATTTTTGTCTGTGCTTTCGCAAAACTGTTTGATATGGAAAAAATATTAATGTTCCGTTCATGCATTTAGTTTCTTTCTTCTTTTCGTAAATTCCGGCCGAAGAGTGGAGTAGTTTTCTAGCTTCTCTAAAGCATACCATGCCACGTCTATCAATCGTGTCTTAAGCTTGTCTTACTGCTGCGTCCGAGACATAGACATGCATCCAAACCTTAAGAGGTAAATCAGCGGCGAAATAGGACTTGGACGGGCATAATTCGGGATGGAGTTGTGATTGTTGTGGATCTTGAGTATGCTATATGAAGGTTTCAAGTATTAGTACGATTCTTGCACGTAGAGTACATGTGTTGGTGAAGATCAAAACGGGGAATTGATGGGATGAACCGCGCCCGAATCGTTGATATACTCGGATCTGGGGGTAAAGGATTGGACGCTCCTGTTCTGGTACTCAAGTAGGTAATCATACAGAACCGGCAAAACGCGATTGTGCCACACACAGTAACTTGGCCAGAATAATATTTAAGACTGGAGTGCACTGACTTGCAACTAATAATTACCCCTAGTTGACACCCTGCTCTACCAGCCAAATAGGGTACGTTAATGCATCCTGGTCATGGTTAATGTCGCGTTGCGTGAGGATACGAACGACGCTGATACTGTTTTGTACAGTCATCGGTAAGATTTATTGCAAATGGTCTGCGCTCTAAGACATGCCGAGAATTCAAAATTACTTGGCCCCCATCCTCCCCAGACCTCAATCCTATTGAAAATATCTGGAGTGTTCTCAATACCAGGCTTAATGCATGCAATCCTAGGCCAGAAGGCAAGCAGCAAATGAAACAAGGCATTTTAGAGGAGTAGAATGCTATAACTTTAGAGGATATTCAGAAGCATGTAGATAGTATGCCAGAGCACATGAGAGCAGTCCTGGAGGCTGAAGGTGGGCACACCCGCTGGTAATTTTGAATTCTCGGCATGTCTTAGAGCGCGGACCATTTGCAATAAATCTTACCGATGACTGTAACTACCGTTTATCGGTGTCGTACACGATAAATTGACTGGCTGACGGCTGTGACAGGTGCTCGGAGTCCGGATGGCAGGCAGTGTGAAACATGAATACGGATGAAGGCGTAACTTAACTAAAGTTTTTATGTAAAGGAAATTTAGACGTGTGAAATATTGCTACTGATTGATGGTTTAGGAATTTGTGTTTGAGAAATTGGGCTTTGGCGCGGAGATCCAGTGTGTCATTTGAGCTCATGAGGACGATACGTTAAGTAATTATTGTCATCTTAATGTAGCAAATCATGTACACAATTCTTGGGTCGATTACGTCTGGTGGCATGATGGGTTGTCAATGGCCTCACCTTGAGAATCGGTGGAGATTGCATGAGGGAGGGAAGAGCATTATAAACAGCGGTACTCGAACACATCTGCCTATAGTCTCGGATCACCGCTGTGCTACGCCAGTAAGCAGCTTGAGACTACCTACTTTAAGTAGGTAATATGCACAACTGATCTCGTTCGTTCCACAATCAAAGCTTGTAATTTAGCTGTCATACCGAGACCAGAATCTGGTTGGTGGTACACAGGTTGCCACTCGGAAACCGGTGGCAAGTGGCAAAGGCCGCACAACAGTCGCCACTACTCTCTTGTATACCGCGGTAGCGCGATTGGCAACCAAACCTGCTCAGATGTATTCTAGGACGATTCAGTTGCGATCATCGTTCCCCTGAGAAACGAATTCCGGCACTGGCATACTCAGAAAAGGGAATAACTGGTCCGTGCGAAGCGCTACCGAGTTAACTGAAATTCTACGGTATATCTCGAATCTTTCTCCTTCTCTTTCTGTACCCTAGTAAACGCCCACGGTTCTCCCCATATTGCAACATTGCGTTTCAAGTTTCAACGAGTGCCCAATGATGATTACGGAAAACAAGCCGAGTACTAGTCACGATCAGATTAATACTTGCTCGGGACAAAAGGAACTCGCTTCAACAGATATAAGAGGCATTATAGATTGGAGACATCTAAATATAATTATGACCTTAGCTTGTGACATTCGTTATTCAATTTTCGTGCAAAACTTACATTACTCGCCCAAATGATTCGGTTTACTCTTTTTCGGCGCGTCTCCGGACTATCACCCTCGCTATCACCCACATTATCACCCTCTCAACCTGCGGGCCAAATTAAACCGTTTTTTTTTAAGAATCTTTCAGATGTTGTGCTGCATTATTAAAATATTAGTGTAGAGTATATGTCTCTCTCATTTTCTCTCATGTCCATTGTCCAGATTTCTAGGCTTACTGCAAGCTGAGCTCGTGTAGGCCACAACTAGAGGGCCAGCTCTTCCCTCCGAATCTTAATTTTATACGTACAAAACCATTTGCGAAATCTTCGACTGAAAGCAATGCGTCAAAAAGCTTTAAACGAAACGATGCAGAAAACGAAATGTCAATGAGGTTGCCGCTTCGGGGGAGTGGAGGCCACCAGTGCGGCCGCCACCCCTCCTGGACTCTCCCGTTCCGGGCCGAAAGCCTTTCGCTGGGTGTAGAGTCTAAACCAATAAAACTTAAACACTGGTGCGGGTGGGTGGGTTGATGCTGAAGCCGCTGCTTGCCTTCCCACTGCCGCTCCGCTCCCTCCCTATATACTCCTTTCCTTCGCTCCAGGCTTCCTCTGCTTGCTCCCCCCTGGTCCTGGCTCCCGTTCGGGTTCTGGCCCAGGCCCTGGCTCGAACTCAAACTCAAACTCAAACTTAAACTCAAAGTTGACCGCCCTCGCCTCTGCTATCCCTTGGTCGGCCCCGGCCTTCGTCTCCTCGCCTCCGCTGGCCGCCTGTCGGGTCTTAGGCCTTCTCTCGGTTGTTCTCGCAGGCTCCCGCCCTCCCAATCGCGTCCACTAACCCTCAGTCAAGCTGAACCATATGTTCTTTTCGAAGTCTTGGTATGAAATAATCTCTCATATATGACTAGCTATACTTATCTGCCACCATCACACTTTGTCAATATACATACTGGCGTATACACAGTAGTGGCCAATACACAGTAGCAGATACACAGCGGCAGATTCACAACAGAAGATATACAGAAGTGGATATATAGTGGTGCCAGTGTATAACAGCTGCGGACAGCTGCAGATATGCAGGTGTGGAGATTGTGAACCCACAAAGCTGTTCCTGAGTGTCATCAGAGCAGGCTGAAATCAAGTACATCTTACTGATCTTAGTAGAAACATACTGGGAGGTCTGACAGATATCACTACCAGTCCACTATGTACAAATAAAGTTTACTGGGGGGCATCATTTTCTTAAGGCCTCTGGTGCCAGTCATATCATAGAACTGTATACATAACTAGAACGGATGAAACTTGAAAAATTGATGTATAAAAATAATAAAGAAATAGAGTACTCTTTGCCATCTCGCATCATGAGGGTCAGTGCCACGCTCCATCTGGTAAAAGCTGGCCGCTAGTGGTGAGGTGATAGAGGGGGTGATAGTGAGGGTGATAGTCCGGAGACACGCCGCTTTTTTTTGCCGCCGTGATTACCGCCGATTGCTCTCGTGCGCAGACTTTTTCTCCTCGCTCGCAAGCTCGCAGGAAAAAGCGGGCTTACGAAGTCACATCCCTAAAGGTTTAGATATTATCCATAGGTAGGAATAACCCTACTGTCCCACCGGTCCTACATCCAAAATCTGCAAGACAGCTAACTATCTAAACTCCCCAGTTTCAAATGAAATAGGTATCCCAGTTCAATATCATTGAATTGGACATATCTTTGCTTGGTGTATCGACCACAATTTGCATCCCACTGTCCCGAATACTTATCCTCAGCTGGAGCTTACCCTCGCATAGTCGGTTTGGAGCCCTCAGTCCATTGTGCGGTAGCGTACATTTCTGGCGTCTCTTGCCGGGAATCGAACAGAAGGGATAGGAATAATGTTCAGTACTGTAGAAGGAAATAGCAGGTCGGCCCGTGTACATATAAAACAACACTGTCGACAATAAGCCAGAACCCAAGCCCTCTCGTATCCTAGTTAACCCCTCAAGTTTCCCCCTTAGCTAGTCGGCTTCCTCCCATACGCAACCCAGCTATTTATTGCAAACCTATTTTAGTATTCTCTCGTCTTAAGTGGGCGTAGGTGGGGGGACTTACAAACAACAATACAAGTGGGTCGTCTTCTTCCTAACATCCTCCAGCGCATCTTTACAAACCTTCTTTGCCTCCTCCGTACTCATTTCCAAAATCTTCGTAAACACCTGCATACCATACGCTTCAAACCCTGTGATGTCATTAGTCCTATCCCACCCCTCTCCCTCCTCCTACATACCTGTATCACATGTCATCAACGCCATTCCTCCAATATTCTTAAACTTCTTCTCCTTCGCCCACAGCCCCACGGGCTGCTTGTATAGCCTGTAGTGTACATCTACAAATCCTGCGTTGTCGAGCCTTTCGGTGAGGTCTTTGTGGCCGGACGGGAACGGACGGTTGATCTTTGCCATTGCTTCGGCCATACGGTCGCACCACACCAATGTCCCGCCCTTCGCCGTGTTGTCATCCGTGTACTTAGGAAGACTTACTTCCGCTAGTTCAACGTAGCCACCGGGTTTGGTGCAGCTGTAAGGGTGAAGGAAGAAGGGTTATTGGCATAATCTGGATAGTTGAGTGGTGGAATTACCGATAGACCTCGGCCATCAATTTGGGCCAGTTGCCGATGCCTTGTGCGACGTTTCGGAGGTGGATAAAGTCGAATATATCCTAGGTATCCAATGTGAGCGTCAATGATAGTGATGTTGGATACGAAATACCCACGGTATCAAATGTCCAGTCCAGCTCAGCGTCGTCAACTTCGAATCGGCTGTAGTCCGGCGTTAGTCTAGCCATATCTTGATGATTCGAAGAAAGCTTACCAGTTTGGTGGAGCCCTACCAACCGGAGATTGATAAATCTTTCCCCACTCAGAAGATGCATACGAAGCTTACCACTGAGGTTGAATTGGACTGCATAGTACCATACCGTGGTCAGTGTTGCGCCTCGATAACGTACGTCCAAAAGATTCTTACCTAAGGTCTGTCCCAATCACTTCTGCCATGGGATATCTGTCCGCCGCATCGATGGCCCAGATCCCAGTTCCGGTGCCGATATCTAAAATGCGGTGCGGGTCTTTTAACGGCGAGAGGTTGATTTCCCCATCCATCAGTTGGAGCATGATCTCATGGTGTAAATCCAGACTAGGTCGGAGCTTGTGAGTGTCTCGGAGGTTACAGAAGAAATAGGACACATACCGATCTTGCTCAAGCTATTTCCAAATTAGAGAGTGTAACAAATAATAGGCGAAGGGGGGAAATGGCTACATACCTCATCTGTGGGAAGTGGATTCTTGGAGGTGCCATAGTAAGAGTGATATCGACGACCTACTGGTTTCAGTACTTGATCGAACCCAACCTAGAATCATACCGTTTTCAAAGATATATTTATTGAGAGATGAGGCAAGACTCGCAGTGCTCGTATCACAACTGCACAATTCAGTATTGCTGTTGAGCTAGCACGTACTAGGCGGAGGTGGATGCACCTATTGGTTGCATAATCTGAGTCGTCCAGCTATACATAACAATCAGTTGAGTACTCAGGAAATTCCGGTGGTGAAAACGATTACACACTGCAGGGTCGATTTCAATATCTTCGTCTTTTTTTCCCACCTGCGTGACTTGTGCCACGGAAGGGACCTGGGGAGGACTGGGTACCGACGCCGCTGGGGTGACCTTGGGCTTTCCCTCTGTCTTGCCTGTGTGAGAAGGGCCAGCTACCACCGATGTTGGTGGCACGGCTGTGGTATTTTCCTGTTTCTTGTCTGCCATTTGTCTTCTTCTGTTGTGGATTAGATGTCGAAGTTGTCGGAGCCGGGGGTGACCGAGAAGCCGGGAGAGTTACCATCTTATACTCTCTTTCTCTTCTCTTTACTGCCAGCAGCCTTCCCCTCTCCCGCAGAACTATCATCCTAGCATGATCGCCCTATTCAACATTCACATGCGCCAAGAACCCGAAGTGCTCGACAGTTGGCCTCATATGGAAAGCCGCTACAGGGTTTGGGTCGTAGAGTACGTCGCCTTAGCAGCTCATCCCGGCGGCTAGATTTCTCCCACACTTCCCATAACGTCACAACATATTGTCGAACACTGTTAGCCGTTGAGAGCTCTGGATCGAATGCTCAGATTCCGGATGCATATTTTTGCTGGTCCGTCAAACGTCGTACGCGAAGCCTACAGACTCGCTACTACAATTTAATTGATACTGAAGCTCTGTCAGTGTGAAATTTAGACGCCAACGATGATAGTGTAGATACCCCCGGACTTCCACTCCGGACTTCCACTCTATTCCGAACTCCCAGTAAACTTGCTTGCCCCACTCCACGGCAGTGGTAAAAACACGCTTAAACTCGGGACGTGAAGGTTTGTGATATACTTAGATCTCATCACAATCCACCCCACCCACCAACCCACCAACGTTGCAACCTTCCGAGATCTAGTTCAATGGGGTTGAAAGGTTTCACGTCCGGAGGTTACCGAGCTGCAATGCAATGTAGAACTTCACGTTGTTTTTTTCCCCTTCCCAGGTGCCCTACGGCCATAACACCTGACTTGGCTATTGACATAATGGCCCAGCTAGAACGGGTCATGGTGGGGAAGAGAGTTCGTAGTGCCTACGAATCGAGAACGCTTGCGATATGGCTCCCGCTAGAGGTGTAGAGTATCATGCGGCCGGTGTTACATCCAGTGTTACGTACGGCTAACTCTGAAGCAAATCAATGTTACGGGATGGAGAATAGGTGGGGGGTATCGAGCGCACGGATTGCTTTGTCAAGCGTAGTATCTTTTTCGACTTCCGACAGATTGGCGGTGAAAAAAAAGGATCTTTAACATACGAGCTAGTCAACGTCATTCGTAGAGGTTAAGGTTTGAAAAAAAAGTAATTCCTATCAATTGATACTGCTTAAAATCTCTGAAGCTTATATATGAATGTGGTTGTACCTCTGGAGCACACGTTAATATTGTAGTCTATGCGGAGCTCCTCCCTTCACTATCTGGCAGACAATCAAGCTGATGTCGGTAGTGGTAATAGTCCTGCGAATACCGTATCGGCAGGAGGGGTACTAAACCTATCGGTAAATGTAGGACGAAATTAGACTCTCCATGCGTGATTGATGGCCGCGATATCCGCAGTGAAGACTTCCTCCGGATCTCACAAAGGAACCCGGCCCGTCGTACCTTTGACGATAGTGGAGATAAAGTTCTCTGTCGACGTCGATTGCGATGCGTTTGTGAAGGTGGGTAATGGCAGTAGCTTGTGGATGAAGATGAATTAAGTTGCGTAACGCATTATGATCGCCAGATCTAAGACAGAGTGGATGCTTCTCGGCTGTAGAATGAGGCCTTGAGGACCTGGGTGGAGATGTTGAATGAGGATATCTAGTATACCGTATGATGTGGCAATTACATATAGGACCTCGCTGTAGGGAGAGGGAGGTGGTGTAATGAATGCAGTTGGGGAGATGTTCCGACTTTGACCGACAACCTTGGAAGCGCAGCCGCTAACTAGCGCGGTTCACATGCTCGGAAGAAAACAAAACTGCACTTCGATCCTCCACATACACGATGTAACTATTACAACGTAGAAATTACCTCGAACTTTCTCCGTTCGTTCTAACATTTCCCTGCGTTGCTCTAGATCCACCATCACTATCTCCCGGCGGCAGCCCCCTTCAATTCCACAAAACACAAGAACCACGAACAGAGGGATAAAAATTGGAAAGGTAGATCGGTGTTATGGTAGCCGGATGCTACTAGTGCTTTTGGTGTGTCAGATACAACGTTGTTTGGAAACATTACCTTGCGGATATTGTATGGTTTTATGGATCTGCTGCAAGCCTGCGAATGGGGTAATATTGCAATGGTGAGGTCCCCCTAGAGAGTAAAGGTATCTGAGTAGACTAATTTAGCTACTACTTATCATTCAGTAGATCTCCTTTAGATAAATTAACTTTTCTGAATGGGCGTTGGTCGATACTTGGGAAGTCTCTCATCGTTTTACCGGGAAGTTTACTCTTAAATGACAGGCCTCGTCTTCCTTTGTGCGACTCCGCTGAAGCTTTCACTGGGCCAGCACAAATGTCGTGTGATCCTGATTTCCGAGTTACGCAATATCCATTCGATCAGCAGCTGACAACTTTGAAGTTGTCCCAACTGCACAGCCTCCTAATACCCCAATCCGTCAAGGCCTGCAAGGATCACGATCTTCAAATACTCCGTGCGAAATAAGATATAAGAATGTGGATAATGTCGGGTGAGAATTCGTGATTTATACGGTACTGTTTTTGGATAAACAGCAGAACAGCAGTAGAAAGAGTGCGAAACTCGATGATCATGATTTATTACCTGCCTTACATCTCTCAAATTGCGAATTGGATCAGATGCCCCTTCTCCTACCAGAGGAAAGAAGTTGTGAATTTTAGGAACCGAAATTGCGTCAAGTGATGGTCACTTTTCTTGCGTAGCAACGGGCGCGACACCTCAACTAAGATTCACCATATCTACCACATCAAAGCAAAAGAGTACAGCTCATGTATATATGTTCCGTACCATTGGCAACCATTTCGGTTCGCGAACTGCGGTCGCCAGTTCGCAACATATACAGACCATTTCACAAACTGGTGAGTGTTCGCAAACCGTCTCCAATCACCGACCGCATACAATCACAGCTACTAGTACTATCTGCAAGGCCAGCATAATGATCATTTACCAATTTCTCAAATACATCTCATTCAATTCCACGCCTCCTACATAGAGGTTCACTACAGTTCCTCATTGGAAAACATACAATTGCAAGATTTCAGCATAAAATACATCTGCGGTTGACATATTGTGTGGAGGAAATCCAAGAAGTGGTGTAGAGATTGGCATAGATGTGGAGAGTGAGAAGATAAAGGATATTTGACTGCCAGTGATTTTATGAGTTAGAATGCCTGGTATGAGGGAATTCTTGCTCTCTTGATACTTCTGGAACACGGTATTTTTCGCTGCTGTTTTCAATTTCTTCTTCTAGCTTCCCATTCTACTGCTGATATATCTATGAGATGAGTGTTGACTCAGGATTTCGCCCGGGCCATCAGGCTGCTAGAATGTTCTGAAGTGAGGTCGCCGATACACTGAGCCACCAAGAAGACTCATACATGATAACTCACTCGCCACATACCACTTGCCACTTGTTGCATAAATAGATCTGACCGATGATGGAGCTGTAAGGCATAAGGTACACTACTCTTCTGTATATATCTCGAATCTTTCTCCTTCTTTCTCTCTTTACACTTAGTACCTTAATCTATACACACGGTTCTCTTCTCATATTTCAACATCACTTTATCATCTCCGCTGAACCTCTAGGGTGCTGAGAACGGGGTTTATCTTTGTACATGCAAGCATCTAAACATGGTCCAGGGTCAGGAAGAACTTCAAAGGTCGCAGATGGACTTCCGAGATGCAAACCGTCCCCAGGTCGCGGCCCGGCATGCTCCAGATTGCAAGCCGTCACGGGTTGCCCACCGTACGGAACATATATCATAAAATAGACTGAGAAGAGATTATCAACATGCATTTAATACTGTGTTTGCATGCCTCTGCGCTGCTTGAGTTGCATGATCTGCTCTGGCATAGAGTCTATATACTTGTTCCAGTCTACCGGCTCTAACCTGTCCCACTCCGCTTGAATCGCTACCTTCATCTCCTCAAGAGTAGAGGGGAACTTAGGGAGTACTTTGATATGCTGCTTCATAATCCTTCATACATTCTCAATAGGATTGAGGTCCGATGAACATGCTAGTCATGTAGCGGTATACCAAATATCTTTTTTGCTTCCACCAATATTTTCTGTGTCCCATGAACTGGCGCATGAACTTCCATATATAATCCCCAGTCTTCCCCTTCTGTAGACTTTCATGCCTAGTATAGACTAGTAAGCCCTGAAAGGCTGGTGCAACAATAGGTTCAAGAACTTGTTCATAATAGTCAAATGCTTGGACCCCCATCACTCTGGTACCATGGAGAAATACAAGTGGTGACTTCCAGTTATAGCTGATAGCTCCCCATACCATGACAGATGCGTGGCCACTGTGCTTGTTGTGTTGGATGCAATAATCGTGATATCGTTCGCCAGAAAGCTGTGTAACCCAGGTGGAACCGTATTGTGACGTATCAAATGAACACTCATCGGGATAAGTATGCGACCGCCAGAACTCTACAGGTTTTCGCAAATGCATTGCTGCATATACTTTCTGTTCATGCTGTGCTGATCGATCGAGAAATGGCTTTTTACATGCTTTACATCGCATATAGCCCTTGGCATTAAGTGTACGTTTAATTGTTTTTGCCAAAACATTGAGACCCGCTTGCTTTTCAAGTTTAGCCCAAGATAACTTTCGCCTCTCCCAATGTCTCCATAGTATGGCAATTAGTCGGCGGATATCGTGTTTGTTGAGCTTTGTTGGACGACCAGGACGCGGTGTGTTGACACGACGTGGATGAAGATTCCGCTTCCAGCGCGTAACAGTTGACCTTGGCACACCAGTTCTGTGTGCTACTTCGGATGGCCTGTTTCGAGTAGAGTGATGACTCGAACATGTGAAGGAGTATCCCATTCGCACCGGCATTTTTTCTTCCGCTCAGGTGTGGTAGGCATCGTGGTTGTGGTTGATGTGTCGCGCCCGTTGCTACGCAAGAAAAGTAACCATCACTTTTGTCCTCAGCTTCGTACATGTGCACACTTCGTTAGCATCTGGAGTGTCTACAACAACAATTGCACCCACAGTAGGTTGACGATTTCGAGTGGGTTAAGAAGCTTCTAGTTCTGAGCGTCGTGTCAAGTTTTACTTGAGGCAGCAGCAACAGCTCGCGTCTGCGGGATGGAACACCCGAGAGCTGGGATGACATTTGCTTTTAATTTATGCATATGATGTGCTACGTAGCACAAACCGAGTTACTCTGCATGCGCACTTCAACACGCAACCCTCCTTTGTTAAATCGGCTTTTCGATAGCTGGAGCTGAATCCCCCATATATAACATGCGTAAGCGCCCTAACCAAGGCCCAACTTTAAGGGTTGATGCACGCACACACTTACGTCCACAAGTACCCTCCAAACTCCTCCGTATCTCCCAAAATCCTCTTTCTACCTGTTCCGAAACGTCATGGCATCATCTTCAAACTCCTTCCCAACATTCGGCTGCAGAGACAAAAACACCCGCAAAATCAAGCAACAAATTGAACGACTCGCCGTGCCATCCAAAGAGTGGATCGACGGCTGTCTAGTCCCCGCAGAACCAACAAACCAATTTTTCCCCATCAACTTACTCCGAGACAAAGTCTTGAACACAAAAATCGTCGACGGAATATTGCGTCACAGATGTGATTACTGCATGAAACAGATTCAGCTGTTGCCGCAAACGGATATCAATATTACAGTCCGGTGGATCGTGGGGAATACCAGCAGTCCACCGCTATCTCATACAGCAATATCGATTTTTGCGCTGTTAATATTCATTGAGAATCCGTTGCTTATCTTTAGTTTTTTTCATAAGCAGATTAATGACAGTACATTTACGACACATACAGAGAATTATGAACCGGATACACTATATGAGCTCTGGCCTGACTTTCATAGACACCATAAAGAAGCTTCGGAGACAGCTGCGTTGAATTTTAGGATTCAAAAGTGGCGTTTGCGGTGCCGCATATGACTCATGGGGAGCATACGCGGTTTGAAGCGAAACATATTCTTCCATTCGCGATGCAGAAAGAGTTGGGGCTATGGGAAGAGGCGAGAGAGAATGGTGAGGAGCAAGATTGTGATTATGTTGGTCATGATAAAGGTGCGAATGGGAAAGTGTTTAAGGTGGAAATTCATCAGGGTTATGGGAACTTTGGGTATGCTGAGGTACGTTTGATACAGCTCAAGCCCCGGAGTTGCAAATTGTCAGATATAAAGTGCATCACCAACTTCAACTTTGGAGTCAAGACCTAGGCCCATAGCTAAGAAATCACCCTGCTGATTCACCTTGCTAGACACAATCAATGATATACGCAAGGAAGGAGATTACTGCACCAGACACCCTCTGGCATATTCTGGGCGAGGCCAACAATCTTCACAAAGTAAATCAACTACACCATCCACATATCATTAGACTCGTCAAGACATACCAGCAAGGGAAAAACAATTTCAACATCATCTTCCCATACGCCAAAGCAAACCTCCACCGATACCTACGAATTCCCAGCCTAGGTGCGCCTCGATCGTCAACCGACTTGTCTCAAAACCGACTTTGGCCTCAGATTCTAGGTGTAGCAGAAGGGTTGAACCTTATTATCAATGGCTCCCGTAACAAGGAATCTTTCATTGGATTCCACTTCGACTTGAAACCGCAGAATATCCTCGTCTTGGAAAAACAGAAGGTAGATACTCTCGTGATTTCAGACTTTGGCCAGGCGCGGCTTATTGATCGGGGTGATCGCTTTACTTCGCGACGAACATTTGGTGGTGGAACTGATAGCTATACACCACCGGAGAGTTCCGACGGGTTTGTACTCAAGGCGCAACATAACAAATATGACATCTGGCCATTGGGGATCATTCTTGTGGAGGTCCTTTCCTTTGTTGTCAAAGGAGAATCTGGTCCAAAGCGATTGGACAAAGTGCGAGAGACGAGTGAAAGTAGAGGGGTGGACTCGCGGTTCTGGAGGATTCCTGATCGGACTTCTAGAGGGGAGCTTAAACCGGAGATAGTGCGGTTCATGAATGATATTAGAGACGCTCCTGAGAAGGAGGAAAATAGAGTTTTTGTGAGAAAGGTTCTTGATCTGGCAAAGAATATGCTTCATCCGGACCCGGAACATCGCATTTCTATCGATAGGACTGTTCAGATGATGAGGGTTATTTTCAGCTGCGAGAGACGATCCGTTCATCGCCGGGATGTTTCTTTACAAGCAGGGGAGAAAGTGCTGTTAACTATTGGGTATGTCTTGTCATGTCGAGTATACTCATCGTTATTGACCGGATATCATAGGAAGATCTTGCATACCCATAGATCGTACACGAAAGAAACGGCATTCAACGTATACGAAAGACCGCACCGCAACGACTTCAAATTGACATTCGATACCAGTGACGAAACTTCAACCGAAATGCCAACAGGTACTTTTTAGATTTAGCGGTGCCCTCAAATTTAAATTACTCTGGTGCTGAGCCCAAGATAGCGTTGCGTTCAGACCTCAAGTTGTGCCCAGATTTTGTGTTGAATGGATTCGGATTACCGAGAGGCGTCGGGCGTGTTATAAGTTTTGTTCATGTCCGGGGTGGAGTCACTAGTTTTGATGATCATGTTTATGAATTTGAGGATGATGAAGGTAAGTTACCTGCTCGTTGTCGGTATATTGTACCAGAGTTAATGCTGATAGGCATTGCACCACTACAGAAACAGATTTAGTTTTTGAAGAGTTGACAAGACAGGAGGTTTTAATGAGGTTGCGATCGCACACAGTCGCTGTTTAACTGAAACCTGCTGACCCTTACTGACAGGAGCCAGAAAGTGCTTCAAAAAGCCACATGGTCAAAATATCTGACGCGCACCGAGAACCTTAAAGAAGCACTCTTTTCGAGAGAGAGGACCATAAAATCGCAGGAACTAGACGCTTTAAGGGTCGAAATATGGATTGAGGGGCTCGAATATGATGATGTAGTATACTCTTAATTACTGAGGTTATACAAGTAACAGCTAACCAACCGATCCAATTCCCAGGATGAACCATCAACGGATGAAACCAGTAGCATCCTCACTGACCATTCTCTTTACCCCATATCTCCATCATCGTCATCGACCGGCAACTCCGGGTTTCCGAAAAAACGAAGGAGAAGGGGAAGGAGAGTGGTGAAAAAGATGGAACCACCAAAGAGGCGAATTGTCGTTTATTGTAGAGATAGGATAATCACTGTTAGATGTGAGTGAGTTTTTTCATTCAATTTCATTGCGCTAACAATCCAGCAGTTGCAAAAGCCTGCCGTTTCCCACCATCCTATCATGAGCCGGGGAAAGGCATTCCAAAATCTGGCATTTTGAAGCTGGGATTGACTAATAACGCTATGTGTTTTGAGATTAACCAGATCTTCCCGGATGAGGAATCCGGACATACTTATGCGGGTATACCGTTATGCTGGAACGCTCTAGCAGCTGAGGAGGAGAAAGGGGCGGAAAGGGTTACCTCGTTATCGTTAACTTTTATGAATGAAAGTGGTAGGGAATTTCCAATACACATCGTATCATGTTGCTGATGATGTGATACAGATGCCGAGGATTTCTATAAGGAGTATTTCGAGGAGAAGAATCTGTGGCTGGCGGAGGTTAAAGCCAAGGATAATGGCCATCTACAATGACTTTCTATCGAAACGGAGATGCCTTAAAGAGATCTAGATTTAATTGAATAGTTATAGTCATCAAAAAATCTTGACATTAGTCGTAAAACATCACTCCTGCTTCTTCAAATTTATATGCTTCCCCACCCCACTTCCTGCCGACTCCAAATCCTCATCAGAAGAATACCGCCTCTCCCACAACTTCCAAACCGCCATCGTTAAAACCAGTAATACAACCGTAAGAACCGCAAAGATCCACATTTCCCGCGCGAAATGCAGTTTTACAGGATTCGAAGAATCGACGTGGATATAGTTCATCCCTAATAACGTCTATTTTTCTCCATATTAGCCTGTATCTTCTTTCAATTATGAATAGTTGGGTAAATACCGAAGCAAATGAAGCAGGTAGATATATCAACGCTAGTATCGTAAGCACTTTTAGCGTCTTTGCGTCACGCCGGGATTTGTAAGCAAGCCCGGTCATCATCCGGTTATCGTCCTGTGCTAGTATTGACAGTTCAGTTGTGGTTCGGCTGTTGGTTTGTAATGCGTCTAGGCCGCGGAAATCGAGGATGTTGCGGATCTATCCTCCAGTCAGAATGACATTAGTTAATTAGGTGGTATGATATATGTACCAAGGTAGAAGAACCATCAAGTCGTCGAAGCAATGTCTCAACACGTTTTTGTTGTAACACTGTTTCTGCTTCTAAAGCACGGAGAATATTACACCGCCCATTTCCCCCCGGGGAGGGAAGCTGGGATGATGCTTTACGCATGATTGCCGAGAGAACTACGTGGTTAATTTCAAGCATGAAGGAGATTCGAAGAAGTATGTCACGGATTTCTTGCAGGTGTTGAGTATCTGCAAAGCAGATTGCGAAGTCGGACTTGCCCAGGGTGGAGTTCTCGCCGACGGATGCTAGGAGGGGTTTTTGGCTCTAGAGTTTGAGGGTTAGTATGAGGATGGATGGATTGTTGGTGGATTGCGTACGATTTTTAAAAATTTATCTTCCAAATAGCTAATATACCATTTCCACTTCTCGGTAACCGAAGAAAGAACTAGAAGTTGAAGTTCTATCCATGTTTCTGTTGAATCTTTCCCCCGTTGCTGGATCGACTCCTTGAATGCTTTCAACCGATGAAGGATGGTCTCGGATGGGTTTAGGATTATGAACGTATCCTGTTGCTGATTGGATGATATATGCAGTTCCTGCTTATGGTATACCCCAACTTGTCGGATCGACCATGGATCGTGAGATCCAGATCTTCCGTGGAGTTCGGTATGTTTTACGAGATAGCAGAGTTCTAACCTCCCCGTCAGTGGGTGTGTTTATTCATACACACAAGGTAAAACGTATATACCAGTACACGACTTATCACCCAAATCCTCGTCATGGGAAACTGATGATTCCTCGTGGTATCCACCAGCTGATTCATCCCGGAAATTTGTCTTTTTTCCAAATGCGCGGAGAAGATCTAGGACTCGGGGCATGATGTTGATGCTAGATAGAAGTGTCTTCATACCGGAGGAAGAGATTTCGAGGCGACCCCATGAATAAGGTTGGGGGATCAAGCTGCGGGTTTTTGTGGTGAGTTTAAATTTGGGGGATGAATGGGAATGGGAATGAGAATGGGGAGTATGGGAGGGAGTACATTATTCTTGTGGTTTGGGTGTTGGGTTTCTGGAACGATATCGATGATCAGTTATACAGTACTAGTTATTTAAAATTGCAGTCTACAATACATACCTCCCAGTATTCTCGCAGCTGTTCTGAATTCTCGAATATATAATCTTGTAGAAAACATCGTGTCAGCTCCTGTCTAGGTACGGTACGTATTATTGAAGAGTCATTTTTTGAGCCGGTTCCGAGTATGTTAAAGAAAGGTGACGGTTTATTGGAGTTTAGAGACAAAAACGACTCAACAACTATCTTCAGTAATTTTCAGACAATTGTTCGACAGTTGACGTCATCTCTCACCAACAGACTCGAAACCATCTAAGAAAAATGACGCTTCTTTCTTAATTGTATAAAAGAGTCAGTAACTACTGTAAGAAAAAATTGTTTGACGACAGACACAAGTCGGTCTACTGGGTTAAACGAACGGGTTTGAACCCGTCGTCGGTCGTATAGTTAGTTCAAGGCCGTTTTATCCCAAAACTCGACTTGCGTCTGTCTATCTTGCAAAAACAGCAGTTTTTTTTCCTATAGTAGTTACTCAATCTAGACATGGATGAATTCAGATGTGTATAGTACCTTCTCCATGGAGTTCCATTACTTTAATGTTCACGTCATTGTCCGAAACAAATAACCGTTCCGACTCTTTTTCGAAGTCTGCCGAGATGTCGTTTGCATCGAATAGGTATGACAGGGACTTCAGTTCTGTAGGCCACGTCATCTTTTGGTTGGTTTTTTTTCGCAGTTGGATAACTAAAGCAGACTTGAACTCGATTAAGATATAAATGGTGGTTGTAGGTGGGCGAAGCTTGAAATGCTGTGCAAAAACATATGAAACAGATGATTGGTGGTAGGCTTAGATTGTCTCACACTCAGCCCCATCAAAAAGTTACACTGCTTCTGCCTTATCCGCTCGCCTAACATCCCTTCTTGGAATGCCAAATCCGAGAATGACTACAGCTGCTGCCCAATGGCGAAATATGCGCATGATCCAACCACTCAAAGTACATGGTACGTACATGAAACCCGACTGCGCACGATTCGGGGATTCAATCCATCACCAACAAGCCGTCCGTCTGGGTGGATTCGATTTCTCTTGAAGCGAGGTGATTTCTCCCTTTAAGTTGAAAGTCGAAACCAGTTAGAGAAACGGCTAACACGAAAAACGCTTAAATACGGTTCCGTACTTCTGTTAACATCTCCGGAACCACAATGATATGGTGTCCAAGCTTTGTCTATTCCATAATTATGCCATGTGATCAGTCACGAATTGCCACTACTGACCGCCACTGCCACCAAGTAGGAGGACGAACAATTTTCAACCAATCTTGGTAAGGCGCGCCAAATTTCGAGGCAAGGTAATCTTCCAAGACATGAGCGCGAATGTATTTTTCAGTTAAGGCTTGGACGATGAATGTTGATGGCATGTTGTATGTTTCGGGCATGTAGTCTCGTGAATTCATGGCGAGCAAAGGGCTGCGCTTTCGTAGCGGTTGATGAGGCAACAAAAACTAAAGATGATTCTGCCTGGATGGGTGCCTGCGTAGACTTATATGCTGCGAACATAGGGCTGGAAGTTATCGCGGTGTCAAAGGAGCTGGCATGGGCCATGAGATCGAAACGGGGCTACGCGCATTCTAGGCAGACGTAGATGCTGCGCATAAATTACTGACAAAACTGAAGCGCTAGGCATCCGTTGTGCTTTCTGCTTATACAAAGATTTGTGACAGGTTGCAAGTAAAAAGTGCCTGTCGGCAAATACAAAGCACGCTGCCGAATTTACCTACAGCCCGCCGGGCCTCCGGCCACCCGATTACTACTCTTGGATATACTACCTACGGTGGAGTAAAATGCTACGGCTCATATAGGATTGCCACAATTTCATGCTTAGAGGCTGAAATGTCTCGCGCACACCGCTAGAATACGATTGAGGTCCAAGTATGTAACTTCCCCATGTATGAACCAGCTTGAGCTAGGACAGCTCACATATTATCCGGCGGCCTTATTTATCGCGAACTGCTCCGCAGTTGGAGACTGAGGCCGCCTGAGCTCTGGCATTTTGTAGAAGGTCTGCATTGCTACTCTAAATCCAAATTGCAGGAAATTAAATATTAATTCTAGATTCTACTCTGTATCCTGCGCTCCACCTCAACGTATGTGTCGTACTTATGATATGTTTCACAAACGTGTACTCGATTTCAGGTGCGGTAATATCCAATAACTATACCTAGCCCAAATACAAAAAACTCAAACACATTCTAATTGACCCGTAAATATTAATACCTATCGTAAGACAAATTGGACCAAAGGCGAAATGTAGCTCCCTTTGAACGCCTCATATTTATTTCCAAAAGACTCGCTGAACTGTGTTGAAGAATGAATTTGCAATGTCAGAGCTCTAGAACCAACGATAGGCGGTAGAGATAAGCACAAACCTCATAATAGACAATCCGTTGGTTCCCCTCGCTCCGGGCTGCAGCCAACATCCGCCTTTGTTCCGCTGTCCTGCAGTCATCTGGGTCACACGCGATATGCGCCTTGATTGCAAGACCATCGGCATGATCAATACTCCCGCTCATCAGAACCCACAGTCGTAAGACTAGCCAGTACACAAAGCTACCACCGAAAGTGCAAACACTTATAATGGGCCACCAGTATCGGTTTGGGCTCGCTTTTGTTAGTGCGCTGTCGGCCAAAATCATGAGGTTGCTACCAGCGTAGATTAGTGCAACAATCCATTCGAGTATTTTGTTTTTTAGGATCAGCGGCTCCCATTCCTCATCATTAATCTTCATTCTTCGAAGTCGATGCAAACCATACGCCAAGACGCCTATAAGCCGCTGGTTAGTCCCATGGACGTGAAGATGATTTACAGAGAAGGAGGAGGATGAAGAATAGAAGAGCATACAGCCGATCATTAGGTGACTATAGGTAAACAACCCAATAACGAACCCATAGCCATCGCTCGAGTTGGGCGTAATGCCTATGAGGATAACAGAGAAGATCCAATGAAGGAAGAGTGCGCCGGCAGGCGTTCCGAACTGAGGATCGTTGGCTGAGAAGAATCTATAAAATGGGATGATATGTTGTCGCGCGATTTGCTGCTTTACTGTTGAAAAGTAAGTAACCTTAGATGTTGCACGAGTGACAGGATTGTACCTTTGCTTGAAGTATATACCACCGCATTCAAATTTCCAAATGCCGAAAGGGCAATGCAAATCTTTGCGGTACCACCATAATCGCCGAAGACCTATCGGAATGATTAGTTATTACATTGTGGTACAAGCAGTATGCAGGTTCTTACTTTTGGCACAAACCTAATCGCTACTCCCACATCATTATTGGCCAGATCTCCGAATGGACATGCTAGCGACTGATAACAATATATCAGCATAAGGGGTTTACGCAGGGATATTAAGGCTGACATAGGCGATTGTAACCAAGACATAAAGGCAGGTAACCCCTCCAATTGCCGATAATGCTCCGCGTCTGAGAACGCCTCGGTCAATTTCAACCGGGAGCTCCCCAACTACCTATGATAAATTAGACATGTTTTGAGCGATGCAATGCAATGGAGAGAGATTTAATACATAATTTGCGTTTTCCCAGCCTTGGTAACTGTACAAGACAAAGATAAGGGCCCCTAGGGTGTTGAAATGGCTGCTTTGTTGGTTCCAGTCGTGAGTACCCGAATTTTCCTTTGTAGAAGCTATAGAACCTCCTATGAAAAATGCGAGAAGAAGGGTGATTTTATAAAGTGCAAGAGCAGAATTAAATAGGAGACCTGTTGAGCGGGAAAAGTAGTGGAGCAGACAAACGACAGTAAGGATAGTGACAGCTATAAGTGTCACTAGACGCTTGTCCAATTCTGAAGAGTCGCTAATATCTGGCATCGCAGCAAGCAGTACATGCTTAGCAAAAGATATGGAATTTCCGGCTGATGATCCTAAAACCACAAAGAGGCCGGAAAACAAGACCGTTGTCAAAAGTTCTGGAACTTGAAATATTTCATCCAACTTTGTGATCAACTGTCAGTGGGTGCACAGTTACACCATACTAGCTAGCCATCGAGAGCTCACATAGATAAGTTCTCCGCCATTCCATGGAAGGTGAGTCCCGTATTCAATATAAACAAACACGCTGGTTGTTTTTCATCAGTCGTGAGCGGCGCGTGGATACTGTGTATCGGGAATCCCAATCTTACCTGATGAAGGCATATGCACCCCCAGCAACCCACAAACCGATACTTGAGGCTTTATTCTGGGTAAGATTAAGGACAAGTCCGGGTGTAGTGAAGATCCCAGTCCCAATCATCTTGTTAATAATTAACGCCGCAACGTCCCAAGAGTTCAGATCTGCTCCTCTGACTGAAGCGCTTTCGGTCATCCCATCCCTGTCTGCAATACGGCGGGCTCGGCGGTGCTGTCGAGAAGCTCTAGCTAGATGCGTTGGGGGAAACGGGGCGGGTGGTTCATCGCCGCCCTGCAGCTCCGGTAGTATTTTATTGCCATCGTCGAGAGAGTTTGTTCTCGTGTCATTAATATTGATTACGGGTTGAGGAGAGGTAGAATGCCCCCGTCTTTCGCGCAGCTCTGGTAACTCAGCCGTGGCTTCGTCCTCCTGTGAGCGGTTTTCGTCCGACGTAGAATAGCGGTAACCATAAGAACCCTCGGATGGCGATAGGCGGGCTCTCCATGAGGGCGAAAGAGACATGATTCTATCAAGAAGTCTTCGATGTCGATTGGGTCACTAACTGTCAGGCACAGCGGGTACCCACAACACTATATATCATTAGTGGGATGCCAAGCGAAAGTCAGTATGACCAACCTCCAGAGTCCTGCATTGTCGTTACACACCGAACTGTTCTTTCTTTTTTTTCTGTGCTTTTTGGTGTGCTTTTTTGTGAGTTCATGCGTGCGACTTCAATATGCAATTGCGCTCGTCTTTGTTTCTTGGGTAGTTTGTACATAGATTTGTGCGCAATGACTTGTCTAGATTTGCTATTGCTTGGTTACGGAGAAGATATTGAGAAGGCCTTATCGTTATCCTATTGAACACAAATCTGTATATGGCTATTCGGATTGTAGCTATCGCTTGGAAACATCGTGATATCGATACCGAGTTGCTCAGGAGAGCTTGGCTATCGAAGGGAACAGCTCTGCGCTAGTTTGATGGGCGTGCGCAGTACAAGAACCCTTGGTAACCAGATTAAAGTTCCGCGCACAAACCAAAAACCTACGGGTGCGGGGACCAACAACTTGCACCAGAATTAGCAGTTCAGCGATCAAAGATGAGTTACGGTGCCAAAAAAAAGTAAACTGTTGCGATATGGGAGAATTGTGTGTATAGACTTAAATAGGAGAAAGACTCGGAAGAGTCCTTGGGTACAACTTCGGAAGAGCCGAGCCGGCCACCATTGCCACTCGCCACCATGCAACATAAACCAAATATGCTGCATTCTAGGATGAATTGAATCAGCTTGTCATGGGTGTTGTTGCTAGGAAAGCCGTCTTCCCGGCCAGGAAAAACGATAGAGTGTTCATCAAAAACACCTTTTAAAGCTAGTGCACACATCTGACAAGAGGAACGTAGGCGCTGTGTGAAGCACTCTTAACTAATAAGAATAATATTCATTCAAAGGCTAATAAATAGTAATATATATACCACAAAACCCGCCTCATGCATCTGCCAACCCGCAAATTTCCCTTAAAGATATCCCTTAATTCATACTCCGCAAACTATCCACAATATCCCCCAATTTCCTTTCCATCTCCCCAAGCTCATCATTCAACTTCTCAAAAACCTCCTCCGGCTCTATCTCTGGGTACATCAAAGCTACCGCACTTGAACCCGCCCTCTCAAAGACATTTCCATCTTTCCCAAGCTGCTCCGTAATTACCTTCAAACTCTTCAATAAATCTCCAGAAATAAGGTCCTCCAAAGATTCCACTGATATCTTGGTATTTGCCAACACCTTATCAGAAAGAGCACGTGCCTCCTCTGCCCGAACACGCAATGTCCAAATGTTGATATATAAGTCCACACCCACGGTTAGGAGTATGTAGTTTCGGCGGATTATACACTTATTGCAGATGTCGTGAAGCGGAACATGGCGGATACTGTCGAATATCAACGCGTTTGCCTTTCCATGAAGACTCTCAAGAGCCGAGCGATGGCTATACAAGTATGGTCGACGTTTGCGCCAAAACCTTTGTAGCTTCCATACTGCATCTGCAACATCCTCTTCTGATGGTTCATCCTGTGAATGTGTTATTGGCGGTGTTGCTGGGTCCTGTCCGGGCGTACAATCAAGTTTGATAAGTGATATGAGGGTGTAAGTTGGGACTCCGTATCTATCAAGGGGCGCAAGAACGTCAGGAAGAATATTCGGCTTCTTATCCTTGGTGGTAATGAGTGTAAGTGTGTCCTTATCCATATATCTCGAAAACGATCTGTGGAGCTGGGTTGATAAGACATGCGGCGAACGTGATTGGAAGTCATATGCTAATAGGCTACGGCAAGATCGAAGGGCCTACGTAAGAGATATTGTTAATTACGGTAGGAAGGGTGTATTTCATGAGACCGCAGACTTGCCTTCCATGCACTCTCAGAAACCTTGACTGAACCTGGAAGCTGATCATGCATCATCGAAAGATTGATCAAGGCAATGACTAAGAAATTCCTGTTCCTTTCTTGGATACCTTGCCCGAACGCTTTAGCTTTGAGTGCTCTTTTCTCAAGCTCGATCCACCGTGCACCGTATGTAAACCGGAACCCCCGCAGCTCATCCAGATAAGAAACTAGCCCAATAAATGACTCGAGCAGGGCAATCAGACATTGTCCGTACGTATCTTTGTTCTGCTTTGCCTCCCCAATTTGGGTTGAACTGCTAATGAGTTGCGGGAGATGGAGCTTTGTCCACGACAATGGAAGGCAAGCCGTCTGGCACATCACTAAGAACTGTTGAGATAATAAGCCAACATACTTCTTAATCACTCGAAATGGACTCTCACCAGGAATGTTCCTAATCGTTCATATATCCCAATAATTGAGTGAAAACACCTGAAATCCTCGTCATCTAGATCGTTGAATGTGGACAGGCCTTTGTTCAAGTGGAATTGCTGCAAATGGTTAGGAAGCTACCTGAATGTATTAAGAAACAAAACTGCTTACAAAATTCCTAGGAGAATTTCCCTTTACGTAGTGTAACGCTCGTTGAAGGTCGTCAATCGTATGAGACACCAACTGCTGGTGTTCGCGAGCTGGATTCCACTGGATGTAGAAGCGTGGAGCCGGGGCAAAACTATACCGGACGTATTTTTGAAAACGGTATGCCACACTAGAGCCTGAATGAAAGTGTCTTGTCAGCTTGATCTCGTACGCAAGACGAATTCCTTGCTCCGGAACTCCAGCCTCTTAACTGCCATGCTTTGAGTCCAAGTTTTTGCAGCATCCTGAGTTGCCTTCATGTCCCAGACACCGTCACTTACAACGGTGATTTTAGTACAGAATTGCCACGTGACGCAATATCAGCTGTAACCAACCAGTGAAATTCAGAGTCACAAAATGTGTAAAAATTCCTGACGTATGCGGAAAATATATCACTTACCAAGATTTTCCGCAAGCTGAAGTTGCTCGAGCATGGATGAAAAGTCATTTCGAGCCTCCCATTGCGAACGATCCGTATCCTTTCGGAGACGATAAAACAGAGTCACCTCCAGTACTCGAGAGATTATGGAAAAGTCGGATTCTCCGTTTGTTATTCCATCGAATGCATTCGCCACTGCTTCGCAGTCATGTTCAAGAGCAGACCGGAAGGTAACTTCGGCTAGGAGATACTCGAGCCAACGGCGCCCTAGACTAATTAGCAAGACTCTATAATATGCATAACATCACCAGAAACCGATTCATTACTTCGTCCGACATATCCCTTGCTAAATTTTTCGATATCAAAGTTTTTGTCGCTTCGAGTAACATACCGGTACTGGTATATAATTTGGAAGCTACAGATTAGAGACGACATGATCCCCAGCTCCTTTAATGCCACGGCGTGTAGAAGTTAGTACCATTGACTTTACTTTATCCTGCCCAACGGAAAAGAAATATAGAGTACCTGGATCCTGGATTTGCATTCGTCACGGCTAAGTTGTTCGTGCCGTCTGTCACAGATCTCTCGCCCTTGACCATCTGCGTCCCACCATCCTTGGTTTGTAACTGTCTCCCAGTGTCCTTGAATTGCGATTAGCATCTAAGAAGTGTAATGGGACGCTAAGAACCTACCATAGCGATAGTGTCTTGAGCACAACTTTGTTCTCTGAGGCTGCCAAAAGTCCCTCGCAACTTCGTCTAATTTATCATAAAGCCCTATCATTTGCACCAAAAGCATCTCCCTGGTATGAAGCACTACTTTCGCTTGTTCATACTCAGACGGAAGTGGAGAATAATCTAGCAGCAAAACTTTAGGTTTCTGATTGTGTCGAAACGCCCCGAACACAACAGCGATAGGTAGTGGAATTTCTTGGTTGTCCCGAATTAACGCCCAAAGACTTACAGTCTTGCGCAAGGCGTGGACAATGTAGCGTAGATCGGTGATTGATTTCACTCGTTCGAATAGCTTCAATTCTAGCCAATGGAATGTAATCTGATATCCAGGTATTAGCCATCAAGTGTATGGATGGGAAGGAAACTTACCAAGATGCAAAGAATATCGTAATGAAGGCGAAGACCCTCACCCAGGTCAGCAAAGACATTGGTCAGGCATGCCGAATTCCTCCGGACCTTTTCCGAAAATGAAGTCCATTCTTCCAAAGCCTGGGACACAGAGCTCGGGAGTGCCAACAATTGATGTGGAGTATTAGTATTTATTTCATCAGCGGAAATCGCGAATAATATATCTGAAAGCTTTTCAAATTCCCTATAATGTAGAAGCATAATGACTTCATGTGACGGGATAGTCGGATCCGTTTGAATATGTTCCAACCCCACATCCAGTGCTTCCAATATCTTACCGTCCGAAAGGAGTTCCTGAAAGAGTTGTCCGTAATCATCCTTCTTAACCAGAACCGTTGCCAACTGTTCTTTTAACCTGTACTCGCGAAAGAAAACTTCCTTTTCTTCATCAGACCCTACAGCCTCAACCAGGAACTCCTCATGGTCGCGCCTAATCCTGTTTTGTGAGAGGAGGATGGTGCAAATCTTGCCGTATCCGGCCATTTGTGAAGGGTCTATTTGATTCCGGTTTCTGGTTGCTTTTTAGTATTTTACGGCCATCACGGGTGGGAAATTGAATATACTCTGCAAGGTATTTAACGAGTTTGTTAAAAAGGTGCCCTTGGAAAAGTGCTGCTGCGGCGTCATTGTAGAGCTTAAGTTGGTCGTAGCATTTAAAGGCTTTCATCCACGATTTGGACTGCATGAAAAGGGACGCTGCTTTCTTCAGCTGTCCGATTTCAACCCAGGTATCTGACACAGTTAGTCTACGCAAAGCAATTGGTGCGTGGCGCATCTTGCGGCTCAATAGGCGCGCGCGCCACCAAGTCCAAAAGTAAAGCTAGTAATAAATACCTCCAGCATCCTCAAGCCTTGCCATTTCCTCCAAACAAAACGCAGCATTCTCCAACTGCTTCGATTCCCTAAAAATTTTCTCCGCCTGTTCGAAGAGCCCAAGAAATTTTTCATAGAACCCCTCTGCCCTGTGTTCGCGCCCTTCCTCCATATAAATATGCGCTTGGGCGATCTTTTGTCCTTTGATATCACCTGCTTTGTTAAAACAGAATTTGGCCTATGGTACGATGTCAGTTAAGTGTACAACGAAGGTGTACGCTAATTAATACTTCTTTAAACAGCTCCCTCTGTAGTAACTCATAACCCCGTTTTGAATATTCCCTCTGTAATGATTCGTACCCTAAATCCCCGGACGATTTTTGATGCAACTCGATTAGAATCTTGTCAGCCTGATATATATGCCCTAGTTAGTACATGAATTCTTTTTCTTTGAGGCGTCTTACATTTGGACCATTCCTCACGACGTCTACTAGTGGATCTGTGCGGTTTTCGTTTTCGGTTAACATCTTCTTAATTGGCTCCACGGATGTGCTTTCAAAGATCAATAGTTGATTTCGAGACCTTGTGACTGCAACGTAGAGATTCTGAGATAGGATTAGTGGGTATATTCTAATTTATAAGGCATCACAAGAGATTCGGTACCTTGAGTTCGGAGCAAAGTGTCTCGGGGTTCATTAGCACATTACCCAAGGAGGCATAAAAGCAAGGCTTACCGCGTTACTTCCGATTTCGTATTCGAGGTAACCTGTGGTATAAAACTCATTCAATTTCCTGAACCCCGATTGACATGGGCTATCAGAGAAAAAGTCCAGGAGCAACACATCATCGAACTCCATTCCCTTGCTTTCAAGAATAGTGAGAACTAAAGCCACCTCTCCATTCTCTTTTAGCACCTTCTTCTTCGCGTCATCATCTCGAACAAGAACAACCTGTCCGGGACCGAAAAGCCCAGATCTAAGAGCTCGACCACTCAGATCTGAACCAACTATTGACTGTTCAGCAGGGGTTATTCATGAGAGCATGATACATACTGAATAGGACTGGTTTTGGACCGCCGCATTTGCTTGTCTCTTCGTCCATCTTGTCGACTGTCTGTGGGAAGGCTAAGCGAGATTAGCCCAACAGTGTTATTCCATGAGGGTTGGTAAATCTACCTTTGACCAGAAGCCTCATTATGAAAGACGCTAACGCAATAATTCCTTGATGTGAACGAAAATTTCTGTTTAGTTTGAATAGAACTGGAATTGCTATATCTCGGTCGTTTGTAGTTTTTGCTAATCCAGAAAATTTCTCGTAGAATAACGTTTTGACATGGTTGAAGCGAAAGGTTGAATCTTTTGAGATACATTGTGCAGTATCTCCGGCTAATAGTTATATGTTAATGTGTGTGTAATACCTTCGATGTGTCGTAGATTTATTGGTTGTGGACGAAAACAACATCTGAAGGTGATGCAAGATACATACCAAAATGAATCCCACGTGGGTCAAAGACCAGTTTCAGAAGTAATATGATGTCGAGACAACGCTGATCTTGCACCTCTACTCGGTATTAGTAATAGTGGCACAAAAACCGGAGACGCGGTGATTTATACCGTCAACATACAACTCATCCAGCGAGCCTTCAATGCTGCGCTTGAGTTCCGAGTCCGTATCGAGTATTTTCAGCAGCGACTTAACACGGTCGGTACTGTCCTTATCACCGTATACACTTTTCTGGTTCTCGTACCGTGAATAAAGATCATACACCTGCGCGCGCTGACTCGAAAAGGTCGGAGCTTGCTTATCACTAAGTCCAAGATATTCCTCTCGTGACAAGCTCCTCAGCGTAGAATTATTGGTAGCAGAGCCTTTAATGACACCCATAAACTCGGCGAACACAAGTCCCGGTTCCATATTCTTAGTGAGTTTGTATGGAAACTTCTTCCAATATTCTGATCGGAAAAGCCGAAAGTCAACGAACTGTGATCTTCGGATATAGCCCCCCGATGATTCTGATATCTGCGCGATTCTCGACCTCTCGTGCCGGGACTTCTGACGATCGAGATACCTTCGAATTAGATGTGTATTAGTTGGTATACTCGTTAAATAAAGGCTATTGGGCAACTAACTCAACATCATTCTCAAGTAATTTTAGAAGTTGCTCGAAGGTGCAGACTAGCGGGTAATCGTCATTCTCCAACGTAGTCCATGAGTTCAACAGCGTCAAATTTTCCTCTCCCAAGTTAAGAACATGGTGGTCCAGGTCTCCCTGCGTTGCCACCTCAGATAGCTGCGACCGGATCAAGTTCTTTGTATAGTCCCTCAGTTGATTCGCAAGATATTTTGAACACGTGAGTAGGACCTAACTCAAAACGCATTAGTCTTTGAAATCCCTGACAGAATAACTCACCAATACTTACCTGACGGGTTGGGGCCTGCCCGCACGATTTGGAAACTACATAATTTCTCACAAGTTTGTGAACAAGACAAGTCGTTTTCCCTGTGCCGCTTCGACCCATGATGAGTGTGCCGGATTGAAGGTGGTTGATAATTTCGATCTCCTCCGGAGAGGTGTTAGGTGGGAACTCTGCAAAAAAGTTGCCGGTGCAAAACGCATTCATGACCGGCTCGGTAAATGCATAAAATTTGTCTAGTAGCAGATTTTTCAACAGGTATACATATGATACGAGAATTGATGGTTTACTCACTATAGGCCTGAAGAGCTCGCCGATCACTAACAGAAATTGAAATGGGGCGGTCGTTACGAGCTGTTGAAGAGCTTGTTTGACTGTTGGTAAACTCGAAGGGCGCGCAAGACGGAAGGTAAACCCCTAGTTTCTCATCAAAGTTGGGTTCTTCAAGGTTTTTCGGAATATCTGTATTATAATTGTGGAGACTCAAGATGCAACTTTTCCACACCCTCACAACATGCTCAATTGCCTTTAATATCTAGTTTAATTTAGCCAAGCTCCTGGAGAAAGTAAAGAGACCCTTACGCCTTCCCGGTCTACTACGCTCCAAACTAGCGGTTCACAAACAGTCAGCTACTCCATTGCAGGGTTGAAGGGGCGCACTTCGGGGGAGGGGGAGGGGGAACTTTTGATGTGTTGTTTGGCCATGCCATTCTCGCAGGGTCCTACACCGAGCTGCCATAATATACGGAGTGTCTTTCCAGCTTTGGCTTGAAGGAGTTGAAAGTCCATGTGTTTTCTCTGAGCTTCGGTCCCAACCCGTGTTGAGAGTTTTCTTCTCTTCCAATCACCGGAAGCCAGTCTACGGATGGTGGCTTCAAGTAATGCACCGTCCCCTGGATCGGTCAACTTTTTGTCCAGTTCCATTGGATATGGAGGCTACTTACCAGCGAGCATTCGCGTCTGTATGTCGTTGAATGCCTGTTCTGGGAGGAGTATCGTCCAGGGGCCAATCGGACCTCCGAATAACGTATCTTCTTCCATACGACTCAGAAGGTTGGTGTTGGTGCTTTGATTTAATGAACGTGCCAATTGCGATTTTGAACCCTTTGCAAGATTATAGCATGATCGACAAGGATACGTGGATAAAATTGTACGAACTAGCACAGGAATATAGGTGTCCGGAACCTGACCCAGCAACACGTCGACTTTGCAAGTAGCTCGAGGGTATTGATATTGTAGCTCGCTGATTGCGAAGTTGACGTGCTCAGGGGGTAAAGAGTTCTCAGCGAAGGGTCCCAATGGCACGCTCGGATATTGATCATCCAAGTCGTCGATTGCATCTCCCAATGTTTGCCAGTTCCCAACTTCAAACTCGATGCCATGGCACGACGGATTTTTAGTACACGCTAAACACAGTCCGACTAACTTCTGAGCCCAGATATTGCAGATCGATAGTGCAGAGTTTATGAAGTGAACCTGAAACAACTCGTTGATTGTCTCGGCCCCATCCGTCGAGGATACAATACGTTCAAGTAGATCTGTCTTATTCGCCAACTTCACCGCGATGGTCTTGATGGATGATGGCTGGTGCGGCAGCCCGTAGTTCAGTGCGGCGATGAGGAGTTTCAGGAGGGAATCGGAGTCTACAAGGTCGAATTCGGCGTGACTGAGCACTGAAATCGCTAATTCGATGATCTCATTGGCAAAGAGCTTGTTGCCCGGCCGTCGGTTTTCTGAGTAGTTTTTTGCACTAAATGATAGGAAATTCTCCAGGTTCTCGCCGTAACGGGAGAAGTTTGTGATAAAGTCGGCACGTACGTGTTCGGATGATAGGAAGGAACCGATTTGTGAATGGTTCATCGAGAGTGATCTGTGTAAAGCAAAGAGCCGTCCCGAGTTGTCCCCGGAGAGGATAGCGTGGAACGTATTCATAGTTTCCGTTTGTTGTTTGTTAACGCTTGAGTGATGTAGTAGGAGACTGTCGAGTGCCCTTTCAGTTTGATACCCACAGACAGCGAAGAACAGAGTAGGGTGGAGGAAGAGGAGAAGTTCCTTCCGGCGATTGTCGTACGCTTAATATAAGTTTGCGGGGTTAAAACAAGGTGAAGAGTTTGCGGCGATGCGGCGCAATGCAGCGTCCCGCAGCTACTGGTCAACTTGGACAAGTGAAATTGCGAATGCCCAGAGATAAGAACATTCGGTGGATGGACTCCAGTTGTATATGATGTTTGATACCGATGCTGGGCCACCACACGGGCCCCTCCCAGGTAATGTAGTGGTAGTGCAGCATTCCTCTAAACCGAAGTCGAGACAAACAAGCCCAGCTGCATACTCGTACGTTAGAAACATCCAACCGTCCAGTTAAAGACGAGTTAGGTGGAGAAATTAGGTCGATTGGTTCGGTTCATGGCAGTGAGAAAAACATGTCGACCTGGCCGCTTTGGAAGACCGGCGGCGTAGTTGGGGAGGTCTGTTGCCCGATCTGGCTTGGCGCCACTGTACAGCATCTTGAATGCAGGGGTGGTATGAGTCGAAATTGAAAGGAAAGGATGAATTTCAGATTGGAGGGTGGGTTTTGGCGATGATTGAGCGGGAAAGTGCGTGCACCCAAACACCATTACATCATGCAGCTGTAGCTCTACAGCTCAATTGGCCAGGACTAGACACGGCCGGTGGAATACTAGGATAGATATCAAACAACTTGTGCCGTACTTCTATGTGCCTTCCAAGTACAACTTCACCGGCGAAAGATACTCCGCACTCCCCAGAATTTAGTTCCAGGATTTACCTAGAACTGAAGATGTAATCTAGCAAAGGTTGAAACTCACTCGATCAACGGCTCCAGAAGGCGGAAAATCTGCATATAGGATCGAGTCTCGGCCACTCAAAAGTCTCAATATTTTCTTATTCCCTGCCCTGAGCATGTTTGCTAGAATGCACATCCAGACCAGTTATTGTGTCACCCACCCCTCACGTGCAGCAATCTCGGGCTGGTCAACAAGCTTGGTCAAGTTGTTTCGAGCTGTATTATAGCGAATCATATTTCGTTTTGTTATTTTGCTTCTCCGTTTGATTCTCCATTTCCTTGTTCCTATTAGTAGTAGAAGAGTACAGAGCAGTGTATTAGGAACTGTACAGTAGCAGCCGAGAATGTTTCGTTATGACGGCTTATCTTGTTTATATCCTCCAGTTAGCAATAAATTTTACGAAACAAACACCGTTGGAGAAGCGTTGGTGCCGAGAATGCTTGGTTCACCGCTTTATTTGAAGGTTTGGATGGCTTTAAAGGGTTCGCCAGAAGTGGTGGAGTTAGCAGTGGAGTTGGTGAGGTGAAGGCGGGTTAAACAAAAAATTAAAGTAGTGTCGTATAAAATCAGTCGAACAAATTGCGCCCTCGAGCAGTTGGTAGCTACGGGCTGCTGTGGCTTGTCGTGGTACGCATTAGTACCCACTCAGAGCTAGCATCCTCCGACCAGAGAGCCCAAGAATCGAAACATGTCTTCCTGTTACCCTCACTTCATTCTATGCAGCAATAAAGTTCCGCATAACTAGTTCTCCCATACTGTTCTGAAGTCCCATCCTTCTCCAGCATTACCAAAGTACTCTCAGCACCTAGAAGTTCCATACAATGTCTTGCAACACCGCATCTTCCGCGCTTTTAGTTAATCAGTATCGCAAGCTCTACCAGCCATCCGAGTTTTCCAACTGACGAAAACCTTTGTGCACGTACACGATAGCACACAACATTCCGAATCACTGTCTGCCATTTTGATTCATAATTCAAATATATGCGTATTGTACGTAACAACGGTGGTAGGGATCTCCATTTTCTAGGCACGACATAATATTAACTCAAAGGTAGAGGAGGGTGGAAAGATGTTAGTTAATTCAGGCGGATGGGGGGAAGGAGATTAGGAAGCACGACTTGGATGTAGCTTAGGTTACGGAAGTGCTTAGGACTAGGTTATGTCATGGCCGCAAGCGGCCGAATACAATATGATTACAAACAAACAAATAATATTAACTCAAGAACTCTCAGAGGTCTTCCAAAATTCACCAGTCTCTATTAGCAACTCTGAGTCTCTTTCACAAACCTACCAGCTCGTGCTGTCATTCTCCTAAAGGTTTACTATCTCCTTTATCGACAAAATATGGGAGCTCTTGATGTGCTAAAATTATTCAATACATATCGAAAACGCTACATATCGATATATTCGTTACCCAGAAGCACCTCCCCATAACTCGAAATCTAACAGACGATATTAGCTCCAACCATACTCCACCCCCCAATATCACACAAAAGAGTGTTGGAACATTCCCTAACTTATACCAACAGCTAGAGGAATATGTAGTGCAGACGGTGAGTGAGAAGGTATAAGTATACCCTACTTTTTGAATATGTCTAATCACCCAAACTTGTCCAAACTTCTGGCTGTTGTGAGGACTGTCCCACCCACCACTGTGGAACGTTTGGTATCATATAAACTCGGATAAGAGGTACACCCCAAATACGGTTAGCGCAATAAAAATTGCCATGTTTGAGGCACCTAAACCCTAACCCTACATGTTCCAAGTTAATATTGGGCTCTTAAAGTAGGGTTAGGTATCCCCATTCTTGTTTTTTCGACGAGTATATGGTACTTTGGTTTGTGTTTCAATTTATCTCGAATATTATGGTATGATGGACACTCCAACCCGCTTGAAGCATACGAAATTTCCGCAGAACAGTTATTAACAGATGCCGCAGAAACAAAAACATTCTCCGCGTTCTACGCCCTCCGGCCCGCGACCAGAACAGAAACACCCCTATATACCAACCCACATCACTCAGCGTCCTCCGACTTCTTTCCGTACACAACATAGCTGCACTCTGTCAGCCACCAGCTACCTCATTTGCAGTCAGGAGGGAAACTCACAAAGGACTGTAAACATGACTATTCTTATTCTTCACCGCCTCGAAACCCTTCCTACAAATGGCATCCGCCTCATCTTTATCCATCCCTAGCACCCTGGTGAACGCCAACATTCTATACGCATGGAACCCTATTCCCCCACCTTATTAGTACCCTTCTCCCCCTCTTTTTGAAATCACACACCTGTTTCACAATTCAACATCACCATCGCCCAATCCTTTTCAACTGTTTATCCTTCGGCCACGGCCCCAGGGGCTGCTTATATGGGTGAACTTTTACATCCACGAATCCCGTGTCTTCAAGCAGCTTCACCATCGCCTCTGTGGTCGCCGGGGGTCGTCCCATCTTCGTCATTGCCTCGCGGATATGTTGCAAGAACACGTTGACGCCGTTGTTTTCGGCCATCGTTGTCGTCGCTGTGCGCGGATGCGGCAAGTTCTTGCAACTCAACATAGCCACCGGGTTTTGTGTAGCTGTTGCAGGTTAACGGGGAAAAGGGGGAGGATGGAAGGGGAGGGCTTGTGACATCAGCTTCGGCCAGTCGCTGATCCCTTGGTTGATGTTGCGCATGTGGATGAAGTCGAATGAGTTCGGCTTATATGTGAATTCCTTTTCAGCGTCGTCGACTTCGAAGCGGCAGTTGGGTGGAACCCAGGCGGGTTGGATGGGGCTTTGTTTGTTTGTAATCATATTGTATTCGGCCGCTTGCGGCCATGACATATCCTAATCCTAGATACTTCCACAACCCAGAGGGCTGCTTCCAAGTCGTATCTCCTAATCTCCTTCCCCCCATCCGGTTGGATGGGGCTGCTTGCGTTAGCGGAAGTGGGTTTTTGTCGGCGCCAAAGTAGGCGTGGTATCTACGGCCTTTGTTTTACGTCAGTCTACTATACCATGACCAGCGCACCGTTGGGCGGACCATTCTCGATTATGTATTCGTTCACCGAGGAAGTAAGGCTGGCGGTGCTGTCTCATATCTTTTTAGGTATTAGATACACACTGTTTGAGGGGGTTGAGAGAAGACACACCCGCTGCTTTCGTAGTCTATGCTCTCGCTTTCGAGCTGGTGTTGTCAGATACTGCTTGTTGGAGGGAGATGGGGTACGTACGACTTTTGGGTCGACTTCAATCGCGAATGATGTTTCGTGTGACACTCTTGCTGGTTTATTTTGCAACAAGATAGGTTGGATAAAGCTTTATACTACAATCTTAAGTACATAAGTACTTAGGTAGCAGATACCCCGCACTGTAGGAGTATCCCCCACTAGAGGGTGTTGTTGCGCTTCAAGGACTGCCCAGACGGTGCTACAGATGTGTGTCTCAGTGAGGGGTGAGATAATGCAGGCACAGCTGATAAACTTTGCTCTTTTTTGCTAGAAACCCCCCACGTGAGGTGGGTTGCAGGAGATCGTGAAAAGCTAATGCACGAAACCTGAGGATGTCGGATGTTGCCGATATGTCGGAGGGAGAACCGACAGCCCCCTTCCCTTCGCCTGGATCCGGTGCGTTGTGCGACTACCAGTCCTCGTACAGTTCACAAAGTGCTTACGATGAAATCATGTCAACCTCACATTACTGTGGCGGGCATGGAGCTTCGGACGTAATCAGAAATCAGTGGGTGTTCAGTATGCGAATTGGTTGGTTTTGTAATCGTAATCAGGGGGGTGTCCAGATAGAATTAATCAGAGGTACATGTGAGTGATACCAGGTGACTTCCGAAACCCGGTATTTTGTTTTGTTTTAATCATACTGTATTCACTCTATTTAGAGTATGACAGACCCCTAATCCCCGACGTCTCCGGGCAAGCCGGCTAGATGGCGAAGCTCCGCACCTGCTACCCGTCGTCCCCTCTACCGAAACCCGGTATCGGTAACATATGGTATGGCCAACCCACCCATTTCAGCTCCAATTAAGACATATATAGGAGAAAATTAAAGCTGGTGGCATGAAGAAATCAATAATCCTGTAAAAAATAGACTAACACAACAATTGCAAATGTGGGATCAATTTTGTAGGAATACCAGATACGCTTCCATCCGTTGCTCACCGATTCAAACCCATAATAGTTCAGCCTTTCTGTAAAATACTTTGACTGAGTTCGAAATTCAACCATCTGTAACCACACCCTGTCCGAATTCAAAACGGTTGAAATCAAAAGGCCTCGTCCGAAGCACAATGCCCGCTACAGTAATATTCTCGAGTACCGAATTACGTCCTCATCTCATTCAGCTACTTATATATTGCTGTTGCTTCGCCGAACTTCAACTATAATTCCTCGCATAAACAAACCGCAACTTCAAAATGCTATGTACTAACACAAACCAAACACTCCCCTTAATTAACGAGTCCCGATCGGCGGTGTGGTCGTCCCCGACCTCAATCTGCTCCCACTATCCGAGCTCTCACTCGCCATCCTCGTCACGCCGGGACTCGTTGTTCCCGCCGCCTTACTGTACGCATTTGGATGTGTCTGATTCGCGCCTCCATTCTCTGCAATCTGCGGTTCACCCGCAAACCTATCGCAAACCACAGGTCTCCCGTCCAGCACCCCGCCAGCTTTCCGGAATTCCTCCATCGTCATCTTCGGCTGCACGGTCGCGGGGTGGAACGTGGGCTCGTGCTCGATACGTTCATGGATTGGAATGGTGGTATGGATGACGGTGGGCTGGATTATCTCCCGCTCGATCACCGGTTGGACCTTCTCGTGCACGTGGTGGTGGATGTGCTCGCCAGTGATGGTGCCGGCGGAGACTTTGTCGCGGGTTGTGGGAAGGACAGTGGTGGTGGATTTAAACTGTTGTGCCTTCTTAGGCATTAGCCCTTACCCCCCCAGTGTTCGTGGGAGGGGGATACACACCTCCTGCTCAAGCTTTCGTTTGATCTCGGCGTCTTTTCCATGCCGCTGCTCGCGGTGTTCAACAGGGAGGACTTTGTGTTCGTGTCGCTCTGCCTCCCGAACTTTGTCTTCGACAGGTTGGATGCGGGTTTGGTAGTGGTCTTGGTGGACTTCGCGGTCGATGGCGACGGTTTCTTCGAGTTTCTCGACAGGGACGACGGTTTCTTTGGTGATTGCGGGCTTGAAGGTTTCACAGACTGATGTGTCGTGTTGATGGTTGCGGTGGCTGGTGGAAGGTGTCAGTTGGGGTGCTAGGAATGGAGGGGGAGGGAATTTGTGAGGCTATTGTTGGTATGTGAAAATGGTAGGCAAGAAGATATAAGTACGTACAGGAAGTTCCGGGCGGCTTCTTTTGCGGCTTGCATGATGATGTGTTGTTTATGAGATGGAAAACGGGAAAAGAGTTGGGTAAGTGATTGATTTGGTGATTTTTTAATGGGTAATGGACTGATACTGATGATCAAAAAGTACGGAGGATGAACTGGAATAAATACACGCTCCATGGACCGAAGAGCGCGGGAATTGTGTTCACGTCATGCACGGTCATATATCGATAGCCTAACGGGTGAAGGCTTCCTCGCTCGCTACCCTTAGTTTGTTTCTCCATGGCTAGGCAGGAAGGCTTAAACAGGAATTGCCAGCTCAACGGGATGGAATTCCATGCTTTACGATGGCTGGCGGGAACTGGGAATTACTTGATGCTAAGTCTTTGCGGAAGTTTAGCGGGCTCATGCGGGCGGGGATCAGATAATTTCACGATGGCCGCTTCTCACGCCGATCCGATATGTCGGGATCTCTGATCCATCACTCGCAGCTGAATTTCCCACATGGTTTTTCAATATCCAAATTTCTGCTATCTGTAATGCTTTCAGATGAAGATCCACAGAGGACGGGACAACCTCTGTCTCTTTGACGTTGTCGCCAAGCACCGCCATTCACGTCACCACTATCTAAAGCCGCTTGCACCACCGCCAACCGAACCGCAAACATGTCGTCACCAGTCTGGTGTAGTTTAGACTTCCATTTCTGTTCCACGGCAAAACACTCACAGCCACATCACCGTTTCTAGGCTTTCCCAAAACCTCCCATTCTCAAAGCAATGAGTTCCAATTCCTGGATTATATCCTCATCCACCAAGCTACCCACAATGCCCTTCCGCAAAAAAGTCAGAAAAATCTTCTCCAAACTCAACTTGAACCAGCACTCTAAACCATCCACCACCAATGGACCAGAGCTCAACATCTCCACTCCACCCCCACGTACACAACTCCCCACCGCCCGTCCTCCCCCTCTAATCTCAAAACCTTCTGAATCCCCGCAATCAGTGAACAGTGAATACCATCCATCCGGCGTCCTCGCCGAATACCCCGGACAAATCTCGACTGTGCCAAATGGAATCATACCAATTGAAGAAGTCGCGCGTCTACGCCAGAATGGTGATGGGGAGACGAGTACCAAAGAGGATGGGTATACATTTCTTCACCCCGGGATAGAAACGGGACCGCAGTATATTAGGCATTTTGATGAGGGAACCGCACCGGACAATCCGGCGACGTTGAAGCTGAGAAAGGGGGAGGAACGGAAAACTAGTCAGGCGACGATGGATACGGCTGCTAGTAGTGATTATGATCAGCATTGTTTGTTTCCTTCCTTTGGGTATAGGTGAGAAGAGAGGCTGATGTGGGTAGCATTAACGCAATCTCTTCGAAACACACCTGCTCCAGCTCGAGGTGTAAAATTGATGCAGGATCATAAAAGCAAGAATCCCGAACAGTCGATAGATGATCAACTGCAACTTCCACTGTCAGATTTTCACATCTCAGAACAATCTCGTACTTCACCCTTCTCCACCGCCTCCCCTTCACCCACTAACCACACCCTCGACATCTTCCACTCCCTCTCCCCACCAGTAATCCACAACAAGATCACCCCTATCACAAAAGAAGAATTGCTCCACGTCCACACAATCGAGCACCACCACCACCATATCCAACCACGCATACAACCCGTGGTAGATACCCACACCCTCCCGCCAAAACACTATCTCGAAACATCACCGGGAGAACTCCGTGAAATCACCCCGGAGGAGGCAACAGAGTATGGAGACCCCATATGGACGGGGGAGACGGTGGTTGCAGGGGATGGTGATGTAGGGGTGGCGGGGAATGGTGTAAGGGAGACTGAGAGGACGAGGTTGGCGACGCCGGTCGGACAGAAGCCACAAAAAAGGGTAGCGGAGCCAATTTTGCCGTTACCTGGGGAGGAGGAGGATGAGAGGTAGAGGGGGATGGCTAGTATTACGGCGTCAGCGAAGTTATTGGGGAGTGAAGTGGAGAGGAGGGGGAGTCTGTCGATGCCGAGGATGGCGACGTTTGGGAGGGCGGGGATGGGGGGGAGGAGGAGAGAGGTTGAATCGTAATTTTGTTGTAGAATGAGGATGATTTATGTTAAAGAAGGTTGCGTGAATGTATCTAACTATTGTGATAATGACGAGTAATAGTTTCGTAAAAAGTGAACACAGGTTTCAAACCTGAGACTTTGGGTGTTTACCGTACCCCATTGCAGGTTTCGAACCCGAATCATAGTGTTTCTTAGACTATTCTCAGACGGCTAAGATAGCAGGCCGCTTCTTGTGGACAGGAGGATATTAGCCATCATCATGACCATGTACTCTACAACAGTCGAGCCAAGTCTCGAAATCTTGCACACAAGGCTACTTAACGGGCATGTAAAATATAAATCAGTACTACAGTAAAAAGTGAAAGTAGGTTTCAAGCCTGGGATCTTGATGTTTACAACAACGAGTACCTTGGGTGTTTAGCTCACCCATTGTAGGAAGGTTTCGAACCTGCACCCTGGTGTTTCTTGCACCATTCTCAGTCTGTTAAGATATCAGATTACTTCTTGTGGATACGATGATTTATCATGTCTTCATACACACCCGAACCGATGAGTGGGTTTTGCACACACGGCGGGTGCTGCTCGAGGGTATATAAAATGAGTGCGTACTTTGGTAAACAAAAAATTGGTCGCAGGTTTCAAGCCCGGGTGTTTACCGCACTGATTTTAGACAGGATTTGAACCCGAATCATGGTGTTTTTTGCATCATTCTTAGTCTGCTAAGATAACAGACGATTTTTGGCGAATTTAAAGATTTTAACTATCCTTAGCAAGATCTTGTTTCCTGTCTGAGTCTAGTCTGTCCGACGACAGCTTTGTGATTTTGTTGGCTATGCGCTAGCGAAAAAGTGAAAGTCTGGGTACGAGAGCAATAGTATGTAAAACGGTTAGATATTTATTTTGGTAAAAAATTAACGTAGGATTCAATAGTCTCTGAACCCTGGTATAAACCCTAGCGGGCTGGCGAAAAAAAAAGCGTCCTGAGACTAAGATTTCAAGCCTGGAACTTTGGTGTTTATAGCACCAATTTACACTGAGGTTTCGAACCTTAGTAAGTTTGTTTCTAACACGAAGTTCAATAGTTTAAGCCAATCGCTCATCGCATGCTTTATCGTAAACTTCCGCGCTCGAAATTAGAAACAGTCTACCCTCATTCTTAGGTTTTCTCCTCGAGCGACGTTCTCTCCTAGTCATCTAGCCACGCGAGAAGTTTATTTGCCGTCACTGAGCAGTAGTGTATGCAAAACAAATTGCAAGAAAATGATAGCCACAAGTTTTAAACCTGGGTTAGTACTTGATAGTTGAGTGTTTACAGCACCCCGTTACGGGTTTCAAGCCTTGGTGCTTTCAGCACCCCATTGCGGGTTTCGAACCCGCATCTTGGTGTTTCTTGCACCTTGCTCACCCTGGAAGGCTAAGCGTTCATTACATGCTTTATTGAATACTTCCGCGCTTGATATCAGAAACAGCCTACTTTTATTCTCAAGTTTCTACTTGAGGACAAAAGAAGCGGCATATGTAAAATGAATACATAGCAAGAAATAATAACCACAAGTTTCGAGCTTGGGTCAGTAGTTGGGTGTTTACAGCATACCCCATTACAGGTTTCGAACCCACATTTTGGTGTTTCTTGCACCATGCTTGGATCGGAAGGCTAAGCGCTGATTGCATGCCGATTCTTTGCTAAGAATTTGACTTAGCCTAATCATGTTTCCAGCGGGCTAATTTCAATATAGGTTCTAGTAAGTTCTAGGTTACCAGTTGTGTGTCTTATGATGAGCAAATTAGAGCGTGCGATATGTAATTGAGGTCCATTATGCTTTGAATGTATTCGTAGCCACAAAGCACACGCCGCGCAAAAAAACCAATTCTAGAATTCCTTATTCTCATCCTAGTTAATGGGTTCACAAAATATAAGTATCCAGTGACAAATACATAACCGCATAAAAGTTATAAATAGACCATAAAGCCTCCATGCCAAGACGTCTCGCAAGCCAGTGCACATGATGTCACTCGCTTCAAAGTTCCAACACAATTTTCCAACGACGCCGAAACTATTGACGTATCCAGTGTTCTCTCCCAACCCCGAACAAGATATGGAAATCAGTCTAGACCTCCTCAAAGTATCCCTCTCCCGAAACGTATTCGCAGATTTATACCAACTAGAGCCTGCCGCCAGCGCTAAACAGAATAATAACTCACAAATGCTAATGTCCAATTGGAATACCATAAATAACCACTTTTATACAATCTTGTGCAATCCTAGATATGGGGAATCGCGTTCGCCCATCGTACGGCCTTGAAGGCATCCAGCGGAAGAGACCTAAGAGAGAGAAACGATTCAACAATGATGTACACCCTTGCCGCGACGAAAACCACCCAACAGACCGTACCCAGAGCCGTTCCTAGGGGTCGCAAGCGCTTCGGAGCAAAAGGATTTAGCAATAATATTGTAATTGGAACCACAGCAGCTGATCCCAGCACACAAGATATGTGCCATAGGCGGTGTTCGGCGACCGTTGGAAACCAGACACTATTCCATTTCGTCGAGTGGATGGTCCCGTAAAATGCTCCGACTACAGCAGAAAATATCATAAGGTAGGTTCGATGGCGTTTCCGCCAGGACGACTTGAACGGCTCGGCGCTTTGATTTTCGGAACTTTGGGGTTTCTTGTAGCCCTGATCGCCCTGACCACCGCCGCCCCCGCGCTCCTACCACGCACACTATTTGCATCACTCCCACAGATTTCATTTATTTTGTACTTCCCCCCTTTGTCACTTCCGCCTTTCCCGCCGCTTTCACCGTTCTCGCCCTTTTGATGCTTCCCGTCATTCTCGGCAGTCTCGGCGTTCTTTTCACTTTCATGCGTCTCACCTTTCTTGCCGTTCTCGCTTTTGGCGACATTTCTGCCGCTTTGAATTTTCTCATCAGCTCCCTCCTTCAAATCCCGTTTGAGACCCATCTTTGGCGATTCGAATAACCCTGGCACCGCGATGACCTGGTCTCCCACCATTTCTACTGCTGTAACAACGGACACACTCAGCCGTTGCCACCTAGTTTTAGGCTCCTTTGGATCGATTTTGTCAAGTATTTTCTCTGCTTCCTTGCAGTTCTCCTTGGCGATGAGGTCACTTTCTGCATTCTTTGCTTCTCGGATTGCATCGAGAGCAGCGTAAAAGACACCGGTTGAAGTGGACCGGTTGACAATTGCTACAGCAGAGTCGACGTCAGAAGCAACACGAGGTGCGTCGGTGGCGAACTGTCTGATCAAAGATTCGCCTGCCACGCTCTCCACTCTCTTGGTGGCTGCAGCGATATAGGGGTTGATTTGCTCGATCAAATCGTCCCCTGCTGTTTCGTGTGCTTTGTTATTTGTAGTTGATTTGATATCAGCTCTCTCCGCACTCACAGAATCGCTTTCCGCTTCGGATCCTTTACTGGTATTTGAGTTGCTATGGGTATTGGTTTCGCGAATGATGTTGCGGCAGGCTGTGTTAAGGATATCTCTAAAGGCGATATGTGCGGCGTTCGTTGCCCCAGTTTTTCCGAGAGCGGCATCAAAAGCAACTAGACGAACTGCATGACGAGAAGCTGAACGGGTCGCCGCATGTGCAGCCCTGAAGGAAGCTAACAGCGATACTTGAGGTGCAGCCGGATACGGGGTGCTGGGTGATGTCTGTCGCACGGAAGAACCAAATGATAACCCCGTATCCTTGCGACCACTTTCCATGATAGCAGCGGTGAAAGCGGCATCGAAGGAAGATCTGAACGTAGCCCTGCGAGTAGCTTTATATGCCTTGATGAGGGCGTTTTTGAAATCGTTGGTGCCCTTCTCATCGCTGACACTGTCGGCGGCAGATTTATAGACTGTGCCAAAGATCTCATCATGCGCCATTTGGAAGGCAGTTTTGCTAGCAACAGCAAACGCAGCCTTATATGCAGCACGTGACGCTGACGCTGATACCGAGACCGTTGCCTCGAGCCTGTAGTGTTGACAGGCAGCGTGTCGGATATCGTTCTTGATGACTGACTGAAAGTACTTCTTGATGACATTAGGAATTATTCTGAACCTGCGGCCGGCTTCTTCGGGTGCTTCAACTATGCTTCTGCAGATGGCTACAGCGACAAGGATATTTTGGTGAGTAACTTGGTCCTCCTTTTTGACCGCCTTTTCCCCAATAGGCCTAACCCAATGATCCATCTTTTTCTCGGCAGATTTCATAGTATTTCGTACAGTATCCATATAAATGGTTGTGGCTGAATCGTCAATTCCCAATCTAGAGCGGTCGAAGCGAATGGATCGGCCAATGTCCAGTGGCTTTTTCCACCATATGAGGTACATCACGATTGCCAGAACGACATGGACGGCGGTATTCAACTCGAGCAAGGTGATGTGCAAGCCCTCCACTTGTCTTCCTAGGCACTGTAAAAGAAGCCAGCAAGTTTGAAGGAGAGCCACCGTTTTGGCAATTGAACTTGCTTTGCTCTTGTCTTTGATTTCCGAGAGGGAGTAGTCGCGGATGCTGTCCATTGTCCGCCAATGGCGAAGAGTTTCGACCTTTAATCTTTCCCAGGAAGGGCCGTTGACGGTATTGACTTCTCCACAGAACCCACCCATGATCGCAAAGAACGCCATTTGGAGCGTCATATCCTTTTGTCGTTCACCAGCCCAGGTTGTCTTCTTCGTCGAAAGTGCGTTAACGGCCCTGCGATACTCCTTTGCGACGAGAAGCTGATGGAGCGCAACCGAGAGAACAATATCCGGCGCAAATAAGGCAATCAGTGCCCATACGGACTTTCCGAGAAGTCGAGAGATATTGCCCATCCGGTTTCGCTTATTGTCGATAGGGTCGACATTCAAATGGATACCGGTCCATACACACACACACAGGGTCGCCACGCAAGAGAAGAGAATAGTAACTGAGCCGCGGACATTAGGAGTGGTCTCCCAATGTATGGTCACATGGGCGCTGGGGACGGGTGCAGCCTCAACTGGTAGGAGGGAGAGTATAATTAACAATAACTGCATTGAAATCGATTAAGGAGGTTAAAATGAAGGAGAAACTAGTGAATGCGAAACGTCGGGTTCCAGAACTTCGCACTTAGGAGTTGAAAATTTCGCTTGACAGAAATCGGACGAAGAAAATGCATAGGAAATTGCCAGAAGACATGTTTAAGTTGCGCTTGTAGAGCTTTGATATTTTCCATCTTATGGTTGGCCGATGCATTAATGAAGCATAGGCAGTCGAATAGGCATCTCAAAATAAAGGGGTGATGGAACAACACTAACAAGCTTGCAAAATGATTTTGACACTCATCAAAATACAGGGACCGACAAAACAGCACTTATGGATGGACCGAGACGGTTCTCCGACTCGTGGAAGCAGCACCATAATGTGTGCACTGAGACACCAATTAGCCAGCACTTATGGATGGGAAGTAGGACCGAGACGGTTCTCCGACTCGTGGAAGCAGCACCATAATGTGTGCACTGAGACACCAATTAGCCAGCTGTGCTGTTAACGAATCATCGAATAAAATTCTAGTGATGTGCATTTCATCAACAGACCAGCGTTTGCAATCAAGCCTCCACCGGCGATCGATCATAGAAAGAGCTGGCACGGAAGAATCTTAATCCCTTTTCTACCAATTCTAGTATCCACTATATCTATTCCACTACATACAGGTATACAGAGACTCAAAGCTTAAGGGTGGCCGTTCCTCCTCCGGATCTTTCCCGTATTTAAAATAGCTAAACGCTCTAGCCGTCAGGGCTTCTGATTTGACGGCGGTGTGCTTTTGAGGGGTTTCTCCGTCACCGCCCAGTTCGCTCCCTGGCGGTTTGAGATCGCCACAGTCGTGTCATCTCGAATATTGTGTAACTGCCAGCAGCTCTCTCCGGCAACCGCGTTGAGATATTTAGGTGTAATTCTCCATCATGTTAGGAAGTGGAACAATTCATCCATATTGATCTATTTGATAGCTCGGGCCCGAAGCACGACTTAACAGGTTCGCCAAGGCGTTTCCCAGACGCATGTGGGTTCCAGATTGCGAGTCACTTTGGTTGTGTTCATACCCCGCAGATGTGGGGGGGGGTCATATTGAACAGCACAGTTGACATACTGCTATCCATTGGACAACAGACACCGCTACCACAATTAGGCGATCCGCGCTACCGGCACATGTGCATATGAAACATGAGCGACTCAGCTTGAAAAGCAATCATAAACGATAATAGATTTGGTAATCCTCATGCTGTAGGTAGAGAGAGCGTGTTCCAAACTCGTTGGCCGAAGAAACTGGCTCACGTTTTATCAACCAGCCATGGACTTCCATAAGTGGTGGTCAAGCGAATTTGTTGCATAGAGATAGCTTCCCATTAGCACATACATATCTGCGGGGCCCCAAAACAGGTTGCTTCGCACGTACTCAGTGGGGAAACTGGAGAAAATGACACGCCCGTACTTCGAGACTAGGCTACGAATCTATAGCATAAGCAGTCGGCCAAAATCTAGCTTTCTACTTAACCTCATCATCTGAATTACTTACATTCAACATACCTAGGGTCCTTACTCGCTAGAGCGGAAGTCGATCTTATCGTCAGATCATTAGTCTTTCATAGAGTACGCTACCGCCTTAGCCGCGACAGCCGAGGGCGGTAAAATTAAACATTTCATATGGTTTGTTTGTTTGAATCATATGGTACCTCCGCCGCCAGTCACCCGAAATTTTTGGTAGGAACGGTAGTTGATGGAAGGTTGTGAATGTGGTCCTTTTATTGAATCAAATCGAACAGAATTCAAGACTCTCCCAATCAATGTAAGTACTCCCGAAGTAGGTAGGATACAGTATGGACCACTCAATATTCACGAGTCCTTCATGAGAGACGCCGTCCTGCAGGCCTGCCCATTCTCCACCAAAAAACCCAAAGCAAACCAGAACTTGAACCGAGATTGATGAACTATAGATATCATGTCGATGCTCCACCACCCATACAATAACAACGAATGTGTATAGAACGCCATAGCGCCGCTCATAAGCCCAGCCAACCCAAATGCCGCTAAAGATACGCAAAGAAACATAGAGACGTCTAGTTCATCGTAACATCCTGCGCATCCGCAGGGTCCTCCGTAGGTGCATCTTCACTCAGAGCAGCACCAATAGAATCAACTGCCGCCGGTGGCGTGGAAACCAGCCCAAGCTTCAGAAGGCTTTGAGAACACTCCAAAAAGCATCTCTATCCTCCTCTGTCTTAAACGCCGTTCGTACCCACAGCTCCGGATGCCGTTCCCAAGGCTGTTGCCTCCTCTCCGTTCGCGCCGCAGTGCCTCCTCCGGAAACTCGTCCGGGTCGTATGGGTTATCAATCGGCTGATTTAGTACCTCTGGGCCGAGGTGGGAAAGGTCAAAGTTTGTAGAATGTAGTAGATACAGCTGCGACACGAATGCGTGGTTCGGATTTACAATCTGGCGTTTTTCGCGAACAAGGGAGAGGGCGGCGGTGAAGTCTAGGCAGTAGTTCTTCATCACTGGCAATATCATCAGTCTTTGTTTCTGGCCCACCATGTGCCTGGGGATACCGTAAGCGACGACGACACTCCCACTCCTGGATATACCCGCGCGACAGTGCACGAAGACGCGCACCTCCCGCTCGGGTTGCAGTGTGGGCACAGATGGTGGCCAGTCTTTATCACCCACCGCGATCGCCGGGATGATTCCAAGAAACGCATCCTCAACGAACTGCACTCCGTCGAGGAGGTACTGGAGGAGGTTTTGCCGCCGAGTGTCGCGAACGCGGAACTGTTTATGAACTATTCCTGCCCATGTTGGGACTGTAACTCGCTCCGAGGTCAAAGTGAGGACGTGCGTGATTCCCTTACGGACCAGGTAGTCGGTGCTGTTGGCGGCGACCAGGCTAGAGGGTGTAAATTTTAACGTTACTACGAGCGGGGGATGGGGAGTGCGGACTTTCCGAGGTACAGGCAGGGAGTTATTTCGTCGCATTGGGCGTATGAGGGGTGACCGGGCTCTTGAGATTGCCCCATTATTGCGAAAGAGGTATGAGATAGTGCACAGAGTGATGCTGTGGGGTTGAGTGATGTTGGATTAGAGTGAAGGCCTGAAGCTCAGCTGTGTTGCGGCTCAGCTGCGCGTAGTCACGTGCATGAAGGATATGAACCACTTCTAAAGTGCAATACCCAAATAGCAAAATCCAATGGAAGATATGATTTCAGAAAGTATACCAGCGTTTGTCTGCAAATTTGGTAATTATCATCATGAGTGTATTGGTGACGCTTGCTCGTGGACGTGATTGAAAGTGGTGTAGGAGTTCTGAAGCAATTGCAAGCAAAGTTGATCTCGAGCAGAAATGAACTTCAAAACAAGGATAAACTGGATTCGAACAATGTGGCTTTCGTGGGCTTAAAATTCCTGTGAGATGCAAGATGCAACTAGGAGGATCAACTTCAATGTCACTCACACGGATGTCGAGTGACATGACGTGTTTGTATGTAGTAGACCTCCGGACAACCCAACTTGCGTTGGAATCAATTAAACCGTGTTGCAAGATATACATGTAGTAGGGTGTAGTATGTGCGGATATACCATCGTGTGCTATTTGTACTTCGACTCCATCTTATCTTCGGGAATTCCTGGAGGAGAATCTAGAACGACGCAAATGTGAATATGTTCCGACTTATCTATAAAGTACGTCCATTACAAATAAGTCAACTTGTTTACCAATAATTCAACTTGCCACTCAAGTCGACTTGCTTGTAAACCAAGTCAACTCAGTGGAAAAGTGACTTGCTTTACAAGTAAATCGACTTGAATACAAAGAAGCTAGTATGGCATTGATGAAATATTTCTTCCACTCTCCCAGGTGTGCCAGAACTTCAACACCAAGTCTCTCCTTTTGTTGACTCAGGATTTCCCCTGAATGCCATCAGGCTGCGAGAAGGTTCTGAAGTTGAGCTCGCTGTAGAAAGCACCAGCGAGGATATAAGTGGCATTGGACCGGCAACACAGTACAGAAAGAGTTAAAGAGGGGGTAGCTTGGGGTTCGGGAGGGGGCAGTGCAGTGGTATATGAGCGAGATAGTCTTATGATAGAGGTATTAAGGTTATGGTTATAACATATGATTTTGAACTTGAAGTTGTAGTGAAATTAGTTGTATAATTCACTAACATTGTCTAAAACTTGAAGTATATCCTCAAGAGAGGTTACAGTGGCCTGAGAGATGGTTAACTGGGAATACTGGCTGCGCAACACACCACTGGCAGTAGTCCGCTTTGCAGCCCAGCCAACTTATTTACAAAGCTGTATGCTTTGTAGTCAAGTCAACTTGCATGACAAGTAAGTTGACTTACCCTTAAAGTTGCCTTATTGATCAACAAGCCAGCTTCTTTGCCAAACAGCTGACTTGTTTGTAAACCGGATTACTTGACGTACAAGTCGGAACAAATACAATGCGTATCCCTGTGTTCTAACTAGAAGCCTCACAACTCCGATCAGCAACTACTTAAGAGAGAAGAAAGCGCCACCACATCAATAAACCCACCAAGCCTGCAACACAGATAACATCCACAAAAATGGAAAACACGAGTCCAAATTGACCCTCCTAGTGGCGAAACAGGGACCACTCTATCCTACTACTTGGACCTGGCACCTCCGGGGTTGTAGGAGCTTGAGCTGGTAGTTCGAATGCTACTCCCGGATACAAATCCATAGGTGGTAGCGGTCTGACGTTTCGACATGCATTTCGAATATCTGTCTAGGATACACACCGTGGCTGGTTCGGTCTGCGCGAGTAATCCCACTTCGACCGTGGAGGAAGAAACAGGTCCGACACTCGGCTCCTCTATAATCGTCTCTAGTCTTCTCTGCTCGGGAAGGGTTAGAATATCCTCAGCAGTCGTGATTTCGAAGATTTCCGTGAATGGGTCGTCAGAAGAGAGCCTAGAGCCGTTATACAGATTCTCCACACTAGATTCTAGACGAGATTCAGGTTGTAGACTAGCGAAATATTCTATCAGATTATTGTGACCTTTGACGCGGGCCAAGAATTCTGCCGTCCAGCGATACAAATTTCTATGGCCGGTTATTGCACCAGATTTCAAAAGTAACTTCACTGTGCTCAAGTGTCCGCCTTGGGCTGCCAGTTGTAAAGGCCGCCACATATTCGGTCCTGAGGGAGAATTGACATCAAGTCCTAGCTCTACAAGCGCTGTTACCACCGCATCTTCGCCGGCCCTAGTGGCGATGTGTAATATTGACCCATCGTGCGCCACCGAAGCCACCGGGAACCCAAGCTCGCTGGTTGAGGCTGCGCTGACAAAAGCAAGCAAGGTCTCGTCGCATCCGGAGTGAACAGCGGAACTCAAACATTGAGTTAGTTCCCGAGGTCTTGGAGTTTAGTGAGTGATGGGGCGGCAATACATCTAAAAGCTTCTTGACAACTGTCGCATTTTTATTTGCAGCTGCAAGACCAAGGGCGCACATGCCCCACTCGTTCGGAACAATGCTGTCGCAACCCTTGCTGCGCTTGTGTGCATGAAGGAAGGATACTTTCTGTGGGCTGCGTATATAAATGCGGAGCAACGCCAATCGGATGGTGCCATTTTCAGCCAAAGACTCAATGTCGGATCTGATGGCTGCCGTATTTTTGAGGGGGTCGTCTGTTCTCATGATGTAGGCTTTAAGGATGAGCTTGAAAACGCTGTCACAGCCTATGCCAGCTGCAATCCGCAGACAGCGCCAGTCTGGACAGGCGCCGTATCCAAGTAACCGTGACATCACGTAGATATGCCGCCGCAATACTGCAACCTCAAGTGCTCGAGAAGAGAAGCAATCGGTACTAGCAAGAAAACCAGGTTGATTTGATGGCTTGATTGGTTGATCGTTGAGTGTGGCGTGCCAAAAATGAAGAGCTTTGATAGCTTCATGATTCCCGTTCAATGCAGCATATGCCAAAGGCGACATTCCTTTAGGAGTACAGTGATTTACGGACGCTCCACGCTGAGCGAGATACCGAATGGCTTTTAGTGATCTAGTAAGTGCTGCAAAATGCACTGCTGCCCCCCCCGCCGTATTCTTTTCATTGACATTACGAACAGGACAGTCATCAGCTAGAAACATGTCAAAAGAACGGATCTCGTCGATTCCAAGCAAATATCGGAAGGTATTTCCACAGCCCCTTCTTGCAGCGACATGTAGGCATGTATTTCCGCCCTCGTATCTAGCGTCGGCGTCGGCCCCGAAGTCAATCAAAATCCGTACAGCTGAGTACTGTCCATTCCAACACGCCAGGAACAACGGCGACCACCTGAAGGTATCATTAGGACTTAGACCTGGACCGCGACTTGGTAGAAGTTCAACTTGTCCATGCTGGCCGTTATGGACAAGTGGAATGGGAGGTCCTCCTCCTCCGACAGGACCCATATCACGGAGGCACAGGCGATGAGATGAGTCCCGAAATGACAGCTCTCGAAGAAGCAACTGCAAGATCGTGATTCCCTTTGGATATGTGGAGAGGTCGTAAGTAGAACTACTAGTTGTCATCTTGCTCCAAGAACCAAGTACGCAGCCACCCAGGATTGCTTCGAGTAACATCTCGACTGCAACTTCGTTGCAAGCACATGCCGCATGTAATATCAACTTTATCCACTCTGCATGGGTATTTAATTCGCCACCTTGGATCTGGCCATCCACGTCTATTAAGAACTGCTGCATGGCATTCCATTCAGATTTCGATCTTGGGTTATCTCCGTCTGCCTCTCTCAGTTGCAACTCTTCAATCTCCACAAGCTAAAGACCACCGGCATCCAAATCGCCGAATTGATTCATCCTCACTTCCAGAATCTTAGCAAACCCCAAGGAAATATCCGCATAAGTTGACTTTCTGCGAACCCCTATTGTGGGATTTCTCCAACCCTCTTCCCTTAGTTTTAACCACCTTAGACATCCTGAAAGAGCTGTTCCGCCGCATTAAAATCGTGAGAAAGCTGGTAAGATTGTGCTCTCCAGGCAACTAAATTGCATGCCCGTGCCAATTTTGCATTTGCTTGCTCGAATCGCTTTTGAGTTGCTTCGGAGGGCGATTCGATGTTTGCCGCAGCTGAATACAGTTGTGCCGTTTTGAAATATGTTCTGGTGGCCTCGACATAATTTCCGAGTGATTTTCCCCACAAATACCTGGTACACTGTCTCGCAGTCCATTGAGTGGTATATGAAAGCCAAAATTCTATATCGTCGATTTTGTACATTCCTTCCTCCTGCTGAGCTCTTGTGAGGTCTAGGATAGCAGCCCGGGAGTCCGCTGTCGGTGGCATTTTCTCAACAAGAGCTGGGGCCACAGCTATGTAAGCGTCTTCAATGGTGCAGAATTTATTGTTGGTAAATACTTCGACCAGCTGTCCAAGTGCAGTGTTTGACATTCGAAATGAGTCGGCATTCCGGCCATCCAATCTTCTCGCTTTTGTTTCACCACTGAAATCTGGTATAAAGCGCTTTACTTGCTGGAGAAAGTTCGAGAGGATCTTCTGGGCGCAGATAGACTCTAGTGGCTTGACAGACACAACAGCAATCCCCCACTGTCCTGGCGGCACGGCGCCGGCAAAGCACGTCCCGACTGATGATCGCGTCCTTTTGAACGGGTCCAGAGAGTTGGAAACACTCAGTCCCTCTTCCTATCCACCAATCATACGTGCACCAGGCATCGGCATGATCCATGTCTGGTGGAAAATCCAGAACACGAAGCATCTTATGTAGCGTTTCGAGGTCTTCCCGCCGTTGCAGTCGTCCTCGATCAGCAGGCAGTATCACATGGCGTGTGTTGTTGTCGGACTCCGCTTCTCGGTAGTGTAGCATTAACAACGATAAAACTGCCTCTATTCACGCGCTGTCCACACGCCACATTCCCCATGACTCTCCATATTCGTGCGGCCTTTTCCTGCTCAACAGCAAGGGGATATGTTGCAGTCGGGGGCATGGTGACCATTGTGATTCAATCCATATTGGTAATTTCCACGAGAATTCTGTCATATCAGTTGACGTGTCTGCAATTATGAGTCCCATTATTTCTTCGATAACCCGACTTAGTTTGACATCTTCCGACTGGACCTTGCTTGTCCATCCCGATAGATCGCTGTGTCTTTTCCGTAACTCTACAACTTCAGTAGCCATCCCCTTATCCTGTGTTTGTGGAGGATGTGACGTCTCGAAGTTCCTGGAGGATAGGGAGAAAGCCATGCAGTCTGCAACTTCGCGGGCTATCCAGTCAAGTTCATAACTTTCAGCCTGTCAGATCACGTGTTATCGCCTAGCGGGAGCAAAGGAATTTTACTCTTGGATTGCCCTTTTAAAGTCGGGATTAAGTATAAGCCGTCGTCAAATGAAAGCTTGGAGTGTGGACATTATATCAGTTGCCATAAGTTGCGCGATTGTAGCAGACCAATGCATCCCTATTGTTTCATCGTTAGCATATATTTATTTGAAATTACATCATGAAGTTTTGAGCCTACCTCGTAGACTCATGTTGTTAGTCTATAAATTAGCTACGAATGGGGAGACAAACGAGGGAAAATGCGCACAATTGTATAACAAAACCGACGAGACTTGTCAGTATTCCAACTGTGGCAAGTGTGCTGAGTCTATTGGCATGTCTATTCACCCTCGGCGGGAATGGGGGCAAGGAGAGAGGGAGCACACGATTTGGACCCAAGAGGGCTGAGGGGACACTCAAGGCTCACACTGGGGATGTGTGGCGGAAAAGGTTTAGATTATGTCATGGCCGCAAGCGGCCGAATACATTATGATTCAAACAAAACAAATGTCTATTCACCCGGGATGTAATTACCGACTGAGAACGTCGGGACGAATCGGCAAGGATCACATACGAACCGAAAGTTTCGGCTGTCCCGCCAGTGTAAGTATACTATCGTTCGACCATTTGAGGATATAGGGAATATTGACCATTGACCACCTGGCCTCTCTGCAATCAGGCCAATTCCAATTTCTGATCTGCTCTGGGTTCCCACCTTGCTTTGCAGGTGGAAGATTTCACTACATGGGAACATAATAACATCCCAATAATGACTGTCACTGTCCCCACAATTGTCCATAATTCGCGCTAGTGATCCTGCTCCCCCCGAAGGTTGAGTGATATGTTAGGTGCGCAATTATATCCCTCGTAATTCTCCACATCCAAGTCGTTTGATACGTTTCGTCGCTGACTGCCAGACAGATTAAGGGGTTCGATGGCTTCTTCATCAGATCTATCATCTGATGTGACCAGTCGGTAATATGGCTCCTCCGGTGGGTATCTCTTACTCTCTGCAAAGGACATGATTGACGGAAGTATTGGGTCTCGTGAAGACTGACCCTTCCTGAGAAACACCAACTCAAGAACTTCCGGCGAACTCAGGACTTTAGAAACCGCTTGACCATTCCAGAGCTCGCACACCGAGTCGGACGTTGAAGACATGAGTTCCAATTCTGCAGTCCCTAGACTCTCTGTAGTCCCTCCCACTACTACTCTCAACCAAGCTTCGAAGGTCAACGGACGTTTAAATAACGACTTAGTGTTATACTTACTGGGTCCGTCAACGCGAATAGCGGAGACTATTGCAGTTAATATGCCTTCACTGATACGTTAGCCAGCTAAAACTAGCCCGAGTACATAGCACAAAAGGAAACACTACCCAATGGAGCCATGGCCAAGATGATGCAATCTGCCCAACCCAAACTCTGCGAGAGAAACTGCCGGGAAACATTCCCCCCAAAGAGAGCAAGTCTTCCACCTGGCTCTGCAGCCAATAACTTATGCCTAGGGAGGGAAGACGGACAGTGGCGCAGGATCGTTGAATATGTTATCGATGAACTTAGCCTTTGCATTATCGTTCTGTGTAGCATTCTGAGCGGCTCTGACTGGGAAGATCAGAAAGGATATCGCAAGAGTCGAGCATTGTATAGCCAGTTAGCTCATCATAATATGATGCAACTCGAGTAAGCAGTTGATGGCAGTGTTGATCTTCGATGACCCCGGGAACTGGTTATTTAAAGGGATTCGAAGGCTTCAGAATTCAGCTTTATGGTACACCTCGAACGTTTCATATGCGTGCTCGTGCGAATTGCTTTTTTCTATTGCGCACAAGTCACCTTGCCTCCTCTCGTCATCAGGAAAATGCGTAGTGCCATTGCTCCCCGAGCCACAGTTAAATTGAATTTATCATGAATACTAAGTACCTAGCTCATTGCCAAAAATTCATTAGCTACGAAACCAAGAGAAGTCGTCTTAGAATACTTGACATAGGTACTCTGTCCAGAGAAGAATAGGCAACCGTAAGCTGGGCATAGTACCGCCTCTGCGGTTGTCAAGAATAATTACGGCTGAATAGAAGTGGAGGCTGAGCCTGTCGTGCCCACCCGCACTACAGATACGAAGTGCTAAAATTCCTGTCGTGAATGTCCTCCATCGATATCCGAGATGGGCTTTGCTTGTTTACATTTGCTAGAACATGCATGCACCAAATGAGGCGGAGTCCTTTGGGGGGCACATGAGTTCGAACGTTCATGCAAGATGGTGAGCATGAAAAACAGGTGACGAGAAACTTCGAAAGCCGGTGGAGAAGAAAAGCCGAAAATCACAAAGTAATATACGGATGGGGGAAAGATGATGTTGCTTTGGTTTAGCACCGTACTAGAGGAGGGACTTAAGTGGGACAGGGTGCGGGTGATAACCAATGCGATATTTAATGCCAAGACCGCCCAGACCCAGGCTTGCATCAAATTTTCCGAGAAGCCTATCCGACTGGGCGCATCGATCCTACTACAATTTGATTAATTGCCATCTAATCTAATCATCGGTATCATTAGGGAAAAGCGGTTTGACTTTGGTGCTGAGTTCCACAACCAGTCACAGAGATATGACAAATCCCATGACCTTCCATGGCAAAATATACGCGATGCTACGTTGACGCAACGTCATCCATTCTTTTCCAAGCACCGGCAAATTGAAGAGAGACGTTTTTGTTATAGGTATTTCTCCAATCGCGTCGCCTGAAATATTAAGCCCCAAATCTTTCGAACATTGAACTTTTTCACCACAGCTCATAAAACATCCTATACCAATCCTCAACTTGTAGCAATTTGGTTCATTTCCTCACCTCTCGCCCAAATCCTCCAAAATATTCCAGCTCATTTAGAGGTAACTTCCCCTTCCTTTCCAGAACTTAGAGCTAATGCAAACGGACAAGAAGTAGTTGTCTATTTATTTCCGTTACTCGATGAATTTAATAAACAGGGGATTGTAACAAAATCCGCTGTTCTGATTCCTTGAGCCTTCAACTAAGTATAGATTCATCAAGTAGAACATCAAGCTCACTTTCAACGGCACCATACCACGACGCCCCAAGAATGAGATCATATCCTCGATAACCTGCCAACCCAACATCCTTCCACCAGAAAGGTGAAGTTCAATTGACTTGTATATATACAGTGAGAGCAGTGTTCACACCACCATAACCCGGTTTTACGGGATAAGTGATTAGGTGGTAAACGCCGTAAGTACTATACAAGATAATAGATCAGACGTGGATGATTGGAGTACATACTATCCCAACTCTTGGGAGGATGGAATGGGTTGTAATTACCAGAAACTGACGAGTGGTATCGAATCAGGAATAACGAGTGCGAATTCATGATAATACGTGGATCTTTTCCTGTTACTACACCCTCCAGAGGTGAGCATAAATTCAATGTATAACAAGGCCTATGCATACTGGTGCCAATTTCTGGAGCTTCCAACAGTTCGAAAAACGTGCGCCTAGGAGAGGAAAACCAGCAATTCGTGCCGACAAGGATTGACGAGGGAGGGGAAGGAATGTAGAGTATTGGAGTAGCACGATATGTAACCCATCCCCTGAATCGAATCATCACAAAATATTAAATGGTCAATCTACATTTATCATTACACAAAAACCGCTGCTAAAATCAAAGTCCCAATTTATTCCCAGGAGGATAATCATCCAAACATTCATCCTACAAAAGTCACAGCCGACACTGGTCTTCATAGTGAGATGGTGTTGGTTTAAATGCTCACAGAGTGCTGGTTTCCATATAGCAAGTCATCCATCCATAACTCATTCGTACTCCACGATCTTGCGCATTGAGACGTCCCAGCTCGCATATGCCACCCCTCATTTTCGAATTCTTCAGCTCTGACCGCACCTTCCAACATCACAATGCAAACGCACATCCAACAATAGAAGGAAGGAGCATAAGCTTTTGGGCCGGATTGCTCTAGAAAGGCTGCCGCCATCGTCACAATCGCAATCGGTAGTTACTTGCCGACACTACCCGCCACTTGCGCAACATATGTGTCTGCTGCATGCATGCATATCGCTGGTGCACTCCACAGACGTATAAAAATTTTTATGAATTTCATACAATACACCACATATACATGCCTGATTAGGTAGCTAGTTTAAATAAATCAATGCCTGCATACACTCCCAAAACCCAAGCGCGAGAACCAATCAAAAGTCAAGTCATGACGCGCACACTTCCTTTTATCGACGAGATTTTAACGCAAGGGAGAGAAAAGATGTGAGCGGAATCTTCCGTCGCTATGTATACATAATAGACAACGAAGTTACCGGTTCTTCTTTGGGACGCAATTGAAAGTCTGCCGCTGGTTTAAACTTGTAGTATAGTATTAAGTAACCGCTGAAATCATGCCACGGGGCACCTAGTCTTACATAGATTCCCGTCTCTGTATGGGATAGGTGATATTTTCCTGGAGAACTTCCGATTTCGTGCATCGCGGCTTCCAGCGCAGTGGTTACGAGTCCGGGGTTACTCTACTATCGAGTGTTTTCAGGTGTCATGGAGGTGGGGGAGGGGAGTGCCTTCCCACCCACTCTCAGTATACAAAAGTAACCTCTCCTTTTGCTCGGATCAACTCCATCACTTTCCCAACATCAAGCATACCTATCTTCCACGATCTACTAGCCCTCGAAGTAAACATGGAAGGCGTAGAAATCCAACCCCCCCTCGAAGTCGACCCCGCCGTGGTACATCTCCTCCACATTCCACTCCTTTATGCACTCTGACCCTATCCAGCTAGAAAACCTTGAAGAGGACGACTACCTATCGTCTGGCTACGACACCAGTACCGCCAGTCTCACGAGCTCCATAAACACCTACGCCTACGAAAACGGTAAATTCCAACCCTAGAACAATCAACATTTCAATGACTGAGATATGCAGGGCGTCGATATCATACCTACTTCGGCGTAGATAAGAATTTGCATCCGAATGATGAGCTCGAGCAGGATCGGTATGTATATATACAACTTAACTTAGCTCCTGTCTAGGTAATGATAGTACTGATGATTGAGGAAAGGCTGGATTTACATCATGAAGTGTTTCTTTTGCTCCAGGGAAGAAAGCTCCATGAAGCCCCTGTGGTGGAGCCGCAGAGAGTATTGGATGTGGGTACGGGAACGGGGATTTGGGCTATTGGTATTCTACCCGGAACCCCCTTCACATGTGGGAATTTAAAGAGTGTTAATGGTGGGGAGATATGGCGGATAAGCACCCGTCTGCAGAAATCATAGGGATGGATCTCAGGTACGCGAACGACCTTCCCTACATGCACCATCTCACATCGATTCTAGTCCAATCCAGCCGAAATGGGTTCCTCCAAACTGTAAGTTCGAGGTTGACGATGCCGAACTCGAATGGACATATCAATCGGTACGCACATAGCCATAACACTTGCATATTTCGCAAGCTAATTATAAGGACTCCTTCGACTTCGTCCACATCCGCAACCTTACGCAAGCTATTTCCGACTGGCCAAAACTACTCAACCAAGCCTACAAGTACTCTCCACCTCCATCTCCCCACCCCATCTACATTACCTAACCTCCACCCCTTCAATAGCCGCACAAAACCCGGTGGCTACATCGAACTCGCCGAAATCGAGCTCGTAGCGCGTTGTGACGACAGAACAATGGACGACAACGACGGACTGAAACTATTCGTCGAAGCGCTATGTTTGGGTATGGAAAAGCTTGGGCGTCCCAAATATGTCACAGCAAACACATTGAAATCCAACCTCGAGGGCGCTGGATTTGTGGGCGTGAAATCTTCCACGTTTAAGCAGCCTTCTGGACCATGGGCGAAGGATCCGACCTTGAAACGGGTGGGTGCGTTGGCGTATGCGGCTGCTGAGAATGGGTATCATGCTTATGGCTTAGGTGAGAATCCAAGGCCTAGGGAATTAAGTGTGGGATTTTGCTGATATAGATGGATGGGGTAGCGGTTTTTACGAGAATCCTTGGGATGACGCCGGAAGAGGCGAATAAACTCTGTGATGCGGCGGTGCAGAGTGTGAGGAATAAGAATACACATAGTTATGTGAACTTGTAAGTTCTGCCCTCCAAACTAAGTTTGCTGGGCGAGATTTGCTGAGAATCATGGGAAGTCATGTTGTGTATGGCCGGAAGCCAGAATAAGACACCGACTAAGTACAAATGATATTACGCTTTTGTGTTGAACGCTTTAGCTGTTTGATGCGGTTTCGAATTTTATTGTATTTCTCTACCTAATAAGCCATGTTTCTTGCGAAGATTTTTCACAATCCATATTTTCAGTATAAGTAATGAGGAGGAGATGGAGTTGGTTATGTTAGTCGTACAGAATCTGGAGTTTAACATATGTGTTCCGACTGAACTGGGAAGTAACCCTCTTCGCGAATAAGTCGACTGCTTCGGGAATAAGTCAACTTTTTGTGCCAGTTGACTGAGCAAGGTTGATACCAGCTAATTTTCCGTTTCAGCCAACTGAGCAATGAAATACAGTTGACTGGAAACGGAAGTCCTGGAGTTTGCCATATAGTCAACTGGGTGGAGAAGCCAGAGGCTAGCAGAGTATAAACAATCTTGTTCAGATTTCCATAACTCGACTGTCCTTGCCCTTGATCACTGTTGTGTTGCTGCCCCACAACTACTTGCACCTACAAAATTCATAGGACAGGAGGAAGGGGGAACAGAGGGTGAGAGAATTGCAAGGCCAGGATGGCGTTGGAAATCTGCTTGTCCATGCCCGAGTCCGTCTGAGTCCATGAGATGGAGCAGCAGATTAAACCTTGTCATGATGTATATAGAGAGCCCAGTAAACAGTTACAGTGCCCGCTTCCAATATATGCAAATACTACGCATCCCCTGGATCATAGATATTGAGCTCGAGTGCATTTCAGGCCAGAAGGCAGGGGGCAGCAACCCCCCAGAAAAGAAATTAGATAGTGTAGTAGATAGACAAATGGCTGGAAAGGTGGGTTTTCACAGCCAATAATTCATCTTATGGCGCAATGATTGATGTTGCGATCCCTTATCATGTCAACGGAAATTCTTAGTCCAGCTGCAGCTGGCTGGATGATAAAGTCACTGTACAGTCGCTGGTAATTGCAGCTTCAAGCTACAGCTGGCTGGTTTACAAAGTTGACTTATTCATGAAGCAGCCAGCTTATTTGTGAAGCAGTCGACTTATTCACGAAGCCGATTTCTTTACAATTCAGTTGGAACATGTGCAAACGATCTTTCTCTCCTCATTTCTAGCTTAGTACAAATGGTTTCACACACACATATATAGACCGTCTCTCTCCACCAATATTTACACAACTCGTTTGCTCCCATAAACTAGACCTGACACGAGCTGACTGTAAGCCGGCTGATGGTAGGGCACAAGGCACTATACTCTCTCTTGTATATATCTCGAGTCTTTCTCTCTCTTCTCTCTATATCATAGTCTATACACGCACACGGTTCTCTCCATATCATAACACTGCGAAAAATCAAATCCGAGTGATATCACGTGTATTCTCACCGGTCCCCACGTTTGTTATACAGAACCTGGATGTCCAAAAGCCTAGTTAATTTTACCCCCGTAGACGCTTACACCTACCGTATGCACTCGTGGCACAGTCACTTCGCCACGGGCTGCTCTTACAATGAGATGGATGCGCTACGCTTACCATAAGTGCTCAATTGCAGCAACTGGGTTGGATGATAGATTGGTGGGAAGAAAAACACCAGAGCTAACTAACTTAGTGTACGGCTTCGTCCCGTCCCGGCGGTGAAAAACCTAGGGCCTCCTCTTGTCAAGAGCGGGGGTCGCCGACGAAATTTCGTGAATAGTAATCATATAGCATATATCCTGTCGCAGTCCATGCATCCAAAAACCCCCACAACGTGCACCTATAGTGGTATTGTATGGGTTGGTGGCGGTTTGAAGGGTTTCATGTGGTTGAATTACAATCATGAGATATCACTCTGTAGAGGACAAAGGAGTCAACTTATCTAAAAGGAGGTGTACTCACAACAATTGTGTGTGGGGTATCAAAAAGGCAACAAATATGAAAAAAAAACAACGCCCTACGATATGCACCCCTCTATATCTGATCGTCATCATCTACTCCCTTTTCACCAACTCTTCCCCCTTCCCTTCCCCCTCCATCCCCCACAATCTCTCACACTCTCGCCTCACCTTCTCCATCGGAAACCCGACCTCCCTTTCCGTCTCCACCAACAAACCTAGCATCTCCCTCCTCTCCTTTTCCTCTTCAAACCACACCGCACCTACCGCAACCGCGCGACACGCCAGCAGCCACGCGGGAACAACGGTACGGTTACTTTTTGCAATACCACAAATTGCTCTGACCTCAACTCTGACATCTTCAGCAACCTTTCTACTCGCCTCCTGCACTCCCCTTGGACCCTTCGCGATTCCGGGGAAACCAGGGTTGTAAAGTGCGAGCAGGATGCGGCAGAGGTGGTAATACTGCGTTCCCGTTGCATGGCAATCCCTCGCAAAGCTAGTTTCTGGGAAGTATTTCCCCTTCTCTGGGTCGCACGGAGAGTGAAAGATGGGTTCGAAGCCATGTGGGCGGGATTTGCGCCATGTTTCTACCTCGTTTGAAAGCCGGGTCCACGCTGCCGATGCCTGTGATGGCGGTGATTGCGCTCCGAATGCGAACTGAAGGATTGAGGCGCAATGGAGTGTTATCCGGTTTGCCCAAGTTGCATCATCGACGGAGGAGAATGTGCGATCAAGGTGCAGGTTGTTGAGATTTATTTTTATGGGTTGACGGGAAACGAAGCTGGTGTTAATGTCTTGGCCTGTGAGTGTTAGCTTTGGAGTGTGAGTGGGGAAGGGGGGGCAAACGGAGATAGGTCCAGAAGCAAGCTTGACGAAGGTCACTAGAGATGGAAGGATTTAAGTGGAGGGTACTGAAGAGTTTGCTGGGGAGGTAGGGTTCCTCTTCTTCGGTATAGGGTCCTAGTAGTTGTTAGAGGCGAAAGCTAGTCGGGCGGAACAGTAACAACCATCGAGTTCCCTGAAAGCACGCAGTAACACAGTTGCCGCGAGGAGAGAAGGGTCAAGATTATTTGGGCCCACGGAGGATAGTGCAGGTATATACAATTCCAGGCATGACTGGTGATAGTGAGACGCAACGAGAGCATCATAATCGTCCGAGGTATGAGAAAGCTGTCTCGCAGCCAGGGCAAGGATAGCCTAAATCAAGAAACCCTGAGTATGACTGCCTTTGGTTACAGTATGGAGAGAGAACTTGCGTTCATGAGCATAGGACAAGTCGCCGAGTTGAGCGGCACCACCGTCTGAAAGTGGCCCAAGTTATCGTGCATATCAAACTATTTCCTTATTATCAGTTTACCCATTCTTAATTCTTATATCTAGCCCCAGATTTGCTCAATAATACCCATTTCCCCAGGTGCGTGATATAATGCCTGAGCAATTTTGCGTCTCTGGCCGGTAGCGGCCACATAGTTTGTGAGAGATGTAAACTTGGTATCTTCGCCCTATCCTCATCCATCTGCTCGTTCAAGGCACGGGCATTTACAGGCGGATTTTTCAAGGACGGGATGAGGATATCTTGTAGTGGCATGCGGGGGTGGGGGTGATTGCTCCGTCGTTCCGCTTCAACGCCGATATCTCGCGGAAACTGGTCCAGCTCTCTTGGAAGTATAGGCTCGTCCGTGGGAGAAAACGTTATCGAATTGCGCCGTCTCGGGATAGAGCTTGAGCCGCCGTCGCTCGCAGGGGACGCAAGGGGAGGCGAGGATATCAAGTTGTGGATAGAAACGGAGCGGTTCGTGCTGATTTGAACAGGAAATGGAGCAGCACTTTGTGACGCCGATGGGTCCAAGGGTGGAAAGCCACTGCTATCGTAATTGCGTGTTACATCGCCAGTTTCGTCCACAAAGGAGACTGCAGAACTGTCAGTATCTGAATGCCGAGTGATGTAATGTGCACAATCCGTTGAGCAAGATGCATAGCATCTAAAGACTCCAGATCTATAGATCTACTAATGTCAAGGAAACCTGGGGGGCCAGTGCATATACTCCAGAGTATTAGGAAGTGATGAGAGATTGTCATACCTATTCCAGGTGTATTGATCCAGACCTGGTCGGCCTCGAACCGGAATTCACCCCCCTTACCTCCAGCAGCCCGTCCACCCGTAGGAGGATCATCTCCGCCGAGATCCGTGCCATATCGAAATCGAACGTTGTAGCCTCTAACTGTTGACACTGAATGTCAGGCTGTCATGTAGATAGGACGTGCGAAATTCCATCTTATACCACACTCCCGGCCTGCGCGCAGACATCTCTATTTCACTCGTTTATGATCCGTCAGTCACGTTCCGGCTCTATGGCGTAAAAGTAACGTACTCGGCAGACGGGTTTCGACTCGTCGCCTACAACCTCATCATCAGTTATCTACGTGGATTACCCATGTAGCCGCGCCAAACCTAGTACTACCATCATGCGTGGGGAAAGGAAGCGAAAAAGTCAGGTGCTCACTCACACTTGAGATGACGGACACGACAGCTTGTGCTGATTGATTATCGTTTATCAGAAACTGCAACCGTCCTAGACATGTGAACATACCATCCTGTCCTGGTCCGCGGTGCGGTCGTTGACATCGGTAAAGCCACCGATATATTGAATATCGCTTCTTGGGGATCGTGCGTAGGGGAGGGGCAGACTTTCCTCACCTGAAGGCAGACTGACGATGAAGAAAATGGCAGGGCAGGAGGGAAAGTGCAGACGCGGTGCGGCGAGTGTGGGAATAAGTAATGAGCGTAAGGCTGTGTCGACGTATGTGGAGGAAAGTTCCTCAGAATGGCAAGTCCATGACGCTGCAGCATCAACCTGCATCCAGCGGCTTGCATGGAGTCCGTCAGTTACCAACCTGTTGGTTTTGTCTCCCCCCCACTCCCAACCCAACCAACATTGCCACTTATCGCTGCTTGCGGTGTAGAAGAATGCCCAGACATGCCGACCTGCCGACATGCCCATTGCAGAAGTGAGATCCGTCGCTAACCGCAATTGGGCAATATGCATCTGCAATTAATCCGATTGGGTTTCTAGACGACATCCCAAGTGTAGGGTGGATGCGATTCTGCATATCAAATCGTGGGTATTTGCTCGATCTAAATCCAACTCCATAGGCTCGCCAAACCCTTGGGCTTTCCTTCACTGTACCTATCAGAAGCTAGTTCATCGCAAAGTCATAACTTTTGCAACTTGGGAGTCATTGCCAAAAAAACATTATGGTCGGCCGACCGGCGAGAGGACACCGAACTTCTAAATCGATATCAAACCTAATATTAGGTTAGGGTATTCAGCATCGACCTATAGTCCGCTTTATCATCATTAGTATTGTCTTCAACGAATAAAACAAAATGCCGTAACTTATTAATGATCCATATATAATCCTGCGATCCCAACCTCAACCTCAACCTCAACGCCGTGAACTTTCGGCTCCCTATAATTGTTAGAGGAAATTTGAATTATTTTTGGGCAAGAGTCCCAAAAAGTATATCTTCCACGTGGTATCACGTACTTTATCCCAACGTCTGACAGCTCAGCATGGGTTGTAGGCCATAGAAGTGGATTGAGAAAGTTAATTTATGCATTCTATGTGTAGAGATGTGGGTTAAGTTTGTTGGGATGGCCGCAATATCAAAGGTGTTAAAATAAGTTATTGGAGATCTGTCTTTTACGTGAGAACATCAGCAGGCGTACGTGTCTGTAGTGAAAGTGAATTGGAGCATACCTTTTCGTTAGGTGAAAACAAAGAAGGCATTAGGAGACAAGCACACGCTAATTATGAGCACAATCGTACAAATATCCCCATTTCATTGCATTAGGTATTGTTAAGCCGTAATTCTAGGGTAAAATGTAGTGAATACAATCATCAATAGTAAAACAGAAACGCCGTGAAAGTTGCTACAAAAGACTTTTTATGGCCCCTATTCATTAATTCCAGAATCCCACTCAGGAAAGAACCCCTTCAACCTTCGTATCAAGTTTAAACAATTAGAGAGAGGCCCAAATGCTTGCAGAAATGAAGATTCAAAGCACTCCTCCCACCAAAGCTGAGTGTGGAATACGATAGGAAGCTTAAAAGGCACCCATAAAGCCAAAGACAGCAGCCATAGCCACAGCCAAGACTCCTCCAGCACCGGCAGGCGAGAGAACAGATGCAGCACCAGTGTTGACCGGGGGAGAGGCCGTGGCCGTGGTAGAGTAGTTCGTGCCATTGGAGGAAGCAACGAGGGATGGGGTGGCGGTAGCAATGCTGGAATAGTTTGCCATGGGGCCGGTGTAGCTAGTGACGGTAGTTTCTACCGGTGGTATTAGTAGATGAATGGAAATAGGGGGTGTAAATTACCAGGAAGAGACGTGAAGATCGTTTCGGTCGAAGATGGCTCGAAGACTGTGGTGGAGGTACCCACGTTATTGACGGCGATAGCTCCGGCCGAGCTGTTACTCCAGACAGAAGGACTTTATCAGCATCAAGAGAGCGAGCTGTCAGGATACATAATGATGCACAAATAGATGATGGAAGGAAGGGATAAACATACGAAACAGCCTGACCAAGACCAGTTGAGGCAAAGGTCAAAGCGGAGGCGATGACGATGATGTTGAACTGCATCGTGAAGCTTGTTGGTTGAAGTTGTCGAAGATGAATTAGACAAGGAAAGGGCAACCGAAGGAATGTGTATTGAGAGAAAGAAAGAAAGAGATGAGATGAGGAGAGCGTCTGGTGGTGGAGAGGGCGTTTTATATACAGTGAGAGGAGAAGAGAGAAGAGAAGGGAAGAAGCAAAAGGCAGTCGCAAGTATAGGGTTTGTGGACAGCTGTATGGTTAATATTAAATTGTGGAACACTTAGTAAGAGGTATACGTCCCCAAAGACGTATTATTTTGCTCGAGGAAGGCAAAGTTCTTGGGCTCTTTCAGCCTTTCTTTGGATAGGCTCTCTTCCTCGCACAACGCTATATTATCATCCCTCAAACCTCCATACGATGTGACTGACGCCTTCACAATTTGATGACATGAATTCATTACTACAATCCTCTCAATACATACATATAATTGTCATCATCTCATGCAGTTTTAATTCCCATTCTACCTTCGAACTCTCGGCAATCTTCGAAAAAAAAATTTGCTCACAAATTAACACTGCTTAACAATGATCGTGAAACTCGCGCCAAATAATGCAGCACACTTTAAAGCCTATTTTTAGACTCTCAATCCAGCTTTCCAGTTATTCCACCAACCCAACGAATCAGTACCAGTACTTTCTTCGCCTTCATCAAATGACAGCAACACCGGCGCCACCGCTTCTTCAGTAGCTTTCGGGGCGGAGTCCGGAGATACTGTTGGGTGGCCGTCGTTGTAGGGTGTTTCACAGTCACGAATTGTAGATGAAGATTGCTCTAATGCCACCGATGGAGTTTCAAAATTGTTGAGTTCATCATCAAAACCAGAAGTAGCGACATCATCCTCTTCCGCCACTAGGATTTGAGTGGGCCTTCCACATGCGTCGGTTGTTTCGGTGTTGAGAGGTGTGGTACTTGTCGGCAATTGTTCTTCGTTGGACATCGATTGGTCTTCCTCGCTCTCAACTGTAGACGCAAGTGGATCCGTTGCATTTGCTGTCAGTTCCACCAAAGCCTCCGGAAGCAAGACGCTATCGACCCCAATACTTTCGTTCACTTGAATCATACCATCATTGCCACCGGTTGAATAGACAACCTGGTTCTGAATGCCATCAACTCTCCACTGCCTTTCAAGAGTCCAAAAGAGCCCAAAGGATGCCGCAAGCATTAGCACAGCGATTCCCACAATCCCCATCCACCACTTGACATCTACCGCAGGAGGGACTTCAAACACGGAAAAGCTACTGCGCTTCCCCCTTCCAGAAATCCCATCCTTTATGCCATTCCTCCCACCACTACGTACAAACCCTCGAATTAACTCATCTGTCTTTACGAACGAGTTGGCATCCATTCAATTTCTTCCAAAGAATCACCGAGAGAGAGCACTAACCTTCTTTCCACGCCATCCTTTTGGTCCCACCTCAACATCAACTCGCTCCATCTCGCCCCATACCCGCTTCCACGCTCCGGCTGTCATCAACCCGTTGGCTGCATAGACTCGGATCTCCCACTTGCTCTTGGCCTTAACTCGCCGAACACCCAGAGATTTTTCCCACTCATCTTGCTCGTGCTCCTCATCATCTTGTCCGGGGACCAAAGCATCATCCAAGCCCAAGGAATCGATAATGAGCTCCTCAAGCAGTTGATAATCACCGCGGGGATGTTCCACAAGTAATCCTCTTTCCAAAATGGTTGGCGTAATCTTCCTCAATATCGCCTCCTCAGCACCGGGTAAGAATAGTAATGTGATATGCAACAACACTAGCGGGGCTTTCCTATCCCCTTGTACCGTCTCACTATAGCTCGCTGAAGACGCACGAGAGGAGTAGAAATGCGTCGTCCTGCGACTAGAGCTCTGCGGCTGCAAATGGATTTTACTAGACGACGTCGAAGTCGACGGCCGGGCCGATCTTGGATAAGCCTTTGCGGACGCCGGAGTTGCCGATTTCCGCCGATGCTGCTTCGGGGGAGGCGGGCCCTCGGATTCCCACTGTGACTCGGGATCCTCGAGCGGACTCTCGTGTTGACGCTGATACGTGAAATCGTCTTCCTCCTCCCCCTCGGAGCGCATCTCAGAGAATTGAGATAGTGTGAGAGACGGAAGGCGGAATTGGCCACCGTCGTCATTACCGTTGGTGTTGTTGCGAGTGTCCACTGATGATAGCGAGGTCCGTCCCGACGGCGGATTCGTGAATGTTTCGGGCTTTATGGATGCGTCGACGCTTGTTGGTGGGGAAGAGGGAGCGGAGGAGCGCGGGGAGGACGCACGGTCATCTTCGTCGTCTTCATCTTCGACGGTAGCGTGCGGACGCGTCAGCATTTCATCGTATACTGGAGAGCGAGGTGGGCTAAGCGGCTCGTGCGTAGACTCTCGTCGCGGGTTTGTGGGCGACATTGTCCTGGGGGTATACGAAGAATATACAAAAGCTATGAAAAATAGAAATAAACAGTCGTATCTCGTAACACCTGTGGAGGAGGTTTGTGGAATTCGTGATGGTCGGTATGAAACGCAAAAAAGGAGAAATGCATGGAGGTTTGTTAGTTATGTGTTGTTGTGATGAGGTGTCACGGTTGTCGGGACAACTGCAAAGTACTCCCTACCTTCGGTGGGAAGAGCGAATCATGGGTTTGTTATTGTTGCGAGGATGATGTCTGTGCGCGGTTTTTAGCGCCAATCGTGATTCTTTGGAAGAGGAGTTTGGGTCCGCGAATTAGACGTACAGATTTTGGAATCACGAGGAACAGCCTTCTGGATATATTGGATGAAACCGAGAGTTATTCGACATGCAGGTTGGCCGTTGCGGATTCGTCAATTAAGCAGGGTCACGTGTTAATGTCTCAGCTGTATACACGAGACTGTTCTCTCTTCGAGCCCACATCTGCTTTGGTGGTGGTATCTTGGGATTTCGGTCTCAAAACCGTAGGCCGCAACTGATCGCAAGTATTCAATCTCGGAGCATGCGGAAGACGAAGTAAGCAAAGGAGGACAGCATGTTAGACATGGATTGTCACTCGAAAAAACATCAAACCAGCAGTTTCGCAGAAAGGCAAACGCGTGCTACTTGCGTCATCACTATGAATGATCGCAAATAACCAACACTGTACCCATTCGGCAACACTGAAACATAATCTTCGATGGCCATAGACTTAGTGCATACAACTCCGATCCAGTTCTCGGTCTTGACTCTACAATGGGTATTAACTTTCATAAGGTCTACACCGCTTGCATTTTGCATTTGCTTGTGCTGATTGCGGTGCGGTAACGATATCGATCCTCCCACACCCAACTTCCCTTGGGCAACAAATGTGATGTTTGTATATGCATGCCAGGTGGAACATGTAACTCATGTAAATGCCCAGTGGCTTATTTATATCGTCCATCCTTCCTTCTCCACCACCTTATATGCGAGAGCACAACCCCTTCATTTGTTCCAACTCTACAACAGAATATCCTAATCATGATGCATTAGGTTCTACGAGTGATATGGCATGATCAACTCTGGTACTCGTCGGATTTTCAAGTCTCCGGACACCTCTGTCATTTATTAGATGACTGTGATAAGATTTGATTACATACTTCTTGCCATCCCCTTTGCATCCTGCAGTGTGAAATCACCAGTATATGAACTGAGTGCTCACAACTGATTTTAGCACTTGGTTTGTGATTTAGTAGTAATTCAAATTTGATGGGTAGTTATTTTAGTTGTGATGTATAGTCATCATAAGTTTAATGTGTCATCAAGGGCGCTTATAATAGGGTGTCCGAAGACTTGAAAATCCGACGAGTAGAGTCGTCCATTCTGATCTTGATCTTCTTGCAATTGGGTTCCAGACCATCAAACGAAACCCCACGCCAGCCAGAGCCCATCCGGGGAAGGTTGGAGGGGACGAAGGCAAGAGCGATGAAAGGTGTTCTCACGTGGATTGCCTGATGTTCTTCCTACAGCAGGGTTGATTTCTTAATAGGGCTACTGTTTGCAACCTCGAAGTCTGTTTTTTCTTTGACCTGCAACTGACATTGTCTATCACAAACTATCACCACCCCAAAATTGAAAAAAGCTTAAACGACTAGTCGACCATCACCAACTCAGTTGCACCCGTTCAACCAAAACCGAGTATCTCCAGCTTTCACAACCTTCACGACTCAAAATAGCTTCCAATCCTCAGCTCGACTCCGACGACAATCCCACAGACACATCAAATCGTCGCAGCCCAACTATGATGACTGAATATCCGCGCAGCTCTCGCTTTCGGTCACGCTCCCCCGCGATCTCCGCATCTCCTTCGCTCCGCATCATCCCCTCCACTCTGGGGACCCAATACGTAAACTGGGGCGCTGAATGGAATACCATCCTCAGCAAACTACGCCACTTCACAAACCGCTGCACCTGATGCTGGGTGCACAAACAACCCGACTTCTCTACGCACACAACCAACAACTGCCCTCTCTTCCCAGCCATAGAGTACCATTCCTTCCGTGGAAGCTTCATATTCTCCCCCGAAGTCTGGAGCTGTAATGAATGTGGATTACCATGCTATCTGTGTAATACCTGGGAGAGTGTTGACGGGAAGATAAAGTATGTCGCTGTGTGTCCGTTGGGGAAGGAGATGGTTTGGCAGATGGCATTTGCGTTGGTGGAGGGGGATATGAAAGTGAGTGGGGTGGATATGATTGGGGGTGTTGGGATTGAGGAGGGATGGGGATGAAGGGGGAAGATTGGGAGAGATTGGGGGGGAAGAAAGCGGCGAATATGCAAAGGGTTATGTTTCATACTCTGGAGATTACGTATGAGTTAAAGGATGGGAGGGTTAGGAGGGTGGAGAGGTTTGATTATGGGTGATATATAAATGAAGATGGGTTCTGTTAGATGAGAGTTGTGCTGCTGAGAGGAGGTTTGGGAATTGGATGGATTGATAGTCGTGAGGTTGTTTTCACTTTGTTTCCTTCCCTTTGGTTATTTACATCTTTGATTGATTTTCCCCAATATACTCCCGCAGCCCTGTCGTGGAGCGTGTTATCGGATTGCGGGGAGCTGGGCACGAACAAGTTGTCTTAAGAAGGTGGATTTTTGATTCTGCAACCTCTGTGAGACGAACGGCGAGGGTCTTGTGGAATTACCATCTCGCCCATAGCCTTGTAGTCTGAACCAATTGCACGAAGAGTTGCGGAATGCGGTGAATCGTTACGGTTAGGGTTGTTAACCTTCTACATACCTGGGCCCGAACAGAGAGGGTTGCAACGTCATTCTGGTTCCCACCCCAACAGCAGACATTACTTTTTCTCCTTGTTCCCCAGTTCCCTAACCGCCATCTCTTACTTCAAACCGCGCTTCACGGTCCTACCAAACGAAGACTACCGCATACCGATCTCACCTCCCATGATGCCTTTTCGCCAACGAGAACTCCTAATTGAGGGGGACCTATAGCTAGAGGAACTACCAACAGAACTGTGCAGATATTGCGCAGTGGGGTTCCACGTTGCTCCTCCACTGGGCTAGGTGAGTCGACATGGACGGTACGAGTAGCCTATCGCCGTTCGCTGATGGATCACTTCTGTACGCATTACTTACGGGGAAATGCCCTGCACTCTTAGCCTGGATACATTCGAGCAATTGTAGCGATTCGTGCGTCACCCACGTGGTGGTGCCAATGCGAGGTTTGGTTTTTTTGTACCTGTACGACCTGCCGGTGTTTTCCGAGTCTTATTTTCTACTGGAGGACAAGAAGCGATCAATGCAACACTGTGGGTCTCTATTACCATAAAGAGGGGAGGGAAATGAAGTGGAATGCCGTCGCCAGACATCAATTTGCTTGCTCTACAGGATCACAGAAGCCTCAATTAGATAGTAAGGAGCCTTGTTATGTATGATGTTATTAGTGTTAGACATGCTCATGGATGCTAAACAGTAAAGCATCTCCCTTCTCTGTGAGGCTGCCTAACCAACAAGTCTGGAATTTTCTAACCCATCGCCTTCATATGCAGCACAATTGGGACTTTGACTATTGTGGGAGCCCTATCTTACATATGGACGTGGAAGATAGACAGCAACCCGAACGGAATTCGCTCTAGGATCGCCTTAGCCGGAAAGACTTCTTCAACCTTGCTGTCCTGAGCGCTACCCTCCGTACGTACCTACCTCGCCGTGCAAATCGGTACCTGTTGCATGATGACAACAACTCTGGCATTCGAAAAACACTGCTATTACAGGGCGCCGCGGCAATGTCGATATATCAGTACTCGGCCTCATCACCGTATGTCATAATTTTCCCTGTTCTTCAGGGGACTAGAGTCAGCAAAAAAATCCCTCGGTCTCATTTTGTTAGCACTGCTATCAGCCGTCACGATAGCTACATAGCTGATATCGACGATTCTACTCTACGATATTAGTCTAGGGTCATCTCCGGGAAACCTAATGATATCTCAGTTAAATATCGGTTCGGTTGCTGGTCCATTCTTTTCACACCGACTTTACAACAAAGCCCCATGAAGTTCTCGGCTTTTGCGGAGAAGTCGAGCAAGATGTTCTCCTTGTCCAACAAAACTACTGGCCGTGGATTAGTGGATACAGGGCAGACTCTACGAGCGTTCCTTTCGCTATCTATAAATGAATGAACGTCACTGTTATCTTATAATGAAAGGTGGGACTAGTGGAATCGCATATTCTTTGTATCTCGCCAGACATATATAACCTTACGCATGTCATTCGAGTGACACACTGTGATATAATTGAGTTTACATATTCCGTGCACCAGAAATGAAGACGTGTAAATGCCAGAACTTTAGTTCAAGCGAGCTCCAATACTTCAAAAAGGTAGTACTCATGGAATCTTAAGAAATGAACGGTATAGGGATTCTTTTGAGCTTTGAAACTGGTGCCCGAAATTGTACCCCTAACCTTGAGATCACATGACTCACAGACTTTTCGGTGACAGCAGTGCTGTTTGGGTACAGATGTCTAAGACACTGTAGCTGTGAGTGAGCGGTGATGGTTACTACTTATGAAAGGGGAAGGTTCTTAGGGTGATGGATTTGGTGCGCTCATGTCTATTCGAGGCAGCAAGAAGTGCGATCACATGAGGGTTCTTTAACCACTAATCACGTTGTCACTTCATAACCACGAGGACTCACATGTCGCACGAGCCTAACCCGCTTTCACCTATACATCATGCTTCACTCGGCCGGTACGTAAAGAGGAAGGGGTCAATTCTTTCTTCACGACTAGACCAGCTATTCTACGGACGAACGGGGCGCCAAATTTTCATATCATATGGTACAAATTCCAACATCAGTTGGCTCAGATCAAGGCATGCCGTCTTCAGTCACGCGCGAGAAGTACCCCATCATTCGGAATTACATTCATTCTAACGGCGAGGCACACGGTAAAGAAGATCATGGCGCATATGCATTTAATATTTACAGTCACTTGACGCGCAGGGTGTGACTGCGTTTTTTGCTTTTTCATAGCAAAATATTAGATTTCTTTGGTTAGTTTTGGTGGCGCGCTGTCACTGTAACGTTACAGTATGAAATGCGGGGATGGCGGAGCACGATCGACAACAGCTGGCGCTTCCATCAATCATGACCAGGGGTTTATACATACTGACTCTGGGCGCCGTCATGTCGACACCATGGGTATTGTCCGTTGGAGCACTTATGATTGGAGCCGTATCAATTAGATCCTAACCTGCGAGGAACCATTCGAGTTGATCTCGTAGCCTTTCTCCAGCGAGCATCAAAGTCTAAGCATCGGATCACATCCAGGTTTAAAGTGCGGAGAGGAACTTGGATTTGGAAGGTCCCTAGGGTTGTTATGCAGTTCAATGAGTTGATATGAAGAGGTGATACAGAGAACTATCTGCTAATTAGGGCCTTAATACAAGGGTACACGAGGCACGGCCTGTATCTTTTGATTTTTGAGACCAATGGATATGGATGGCAAGACTTTCCTTGCACCGAGTATATGTCCGGCAACTACACTCCATTTGCCGATAACGCGGGGTTATTTGTTGACATAGGTAGACATCCCCTTGGCCGTTTTCATGCAAAACTGATTAGCCGTAGTTCAGTCAAAAATATACCTTATTTGGCATTACCTATTCTGCAGATCCATTTCCACCCTGATTTCCCAGCTGTGCACCAAAAAGTTTCTTAATCAAGGTAGCTACTATTGGTGTTTTTGCATGAAATATGTAGACGGGTAAGTGGATCGTGGGCCCCGCAATTCCCAACCGGTACCGATGGTTTTCGTTAAGATCTACAGCTGATTCGCGGTAGCATCTAAGTCAACCATTAATGCGCTCAAGAGCAGAGTACTTGTGTACGACTCTGCCATGCCGACAATATGTATAAATCGTGGGGCTCTATGATTGGGTCATGGTAACAATTGGCTCCGGGGCAAACGTCAGGGTCAGGGACCAGTTCGGAGAAACCACCAAGTGCGGTAGGGATATGCACAACCTTATTCCCAGAATCGGGAAGCGCTAAATATTACTGGTGAAGTAATGCGCAACCAATAGTAGCACAGTGGTTCCTGATTCCATCGCAGTTTTTCACTCTTGTATGTTAGTCTGTAGACGGCTTTAGATACGGCAGTGCGGGGCTACGCACCAGCGAAAAAAAGCCCTCTACAGACTACTTGTATGCACCTCTGTTAATACAGACCTCCAGTGCTCGGGCGACACAATTATCGGATGACCGTACTTATGTATCTATGTGGAGTACGGGTACTATTGATTGTATGCCGGTGGACTCTGTCCGTTCATTTAGAGTACAGCAAGGTGACTACTGCCACTGAAACACCGACCCGTCTGAACCGCAAGCAATAGAAAGGATCTCCATTCGATCACCAGCCTGACCGTAGGTACACAAGCGCCCCATTCAGACCGTGATCCCAGTCAACCGTCTGAGCTGGCTCACGAGCGCTTTCCCGGAAATCCATCTTGGTGCGACCGGGAGTGTGCCTTCCCCTATACAGAATTTATGCTGTCCGATCAAGAAATTGGCGTATGAACAGTGACGTATTTTGCGGGAGCGGGGGAACGCTGGGCATTTAAAGCTGCCACTCGCCCACATTAATTCCACGCCATTGAAAGGTACCATCAACTCCGCTGATCCATCCATCCAATATATCATCATCGTCATGCTCATCGGCGCTCTTGTTACTGCGGCGGCGCTGTTGCTGCAAGCCACGGTACAGGCTGCTCCATTGTACGCCACAGGCATTCAATCCTCCTAGTATTTGCTGATTTCTCGTAGTGATGTTATTCGGAAACGAGAAGTCACTTTCCCATACGGCTCTAAAAAAGTTAGAGGCGTCAATCTCGGAGGCTGGTTTGTGCTTGAGCGTAAGTTTCCTGTTGTTTTACATTATATATTGTTTGCATTATGATAGATTATTGATGGAGATGGGATACTGCAGCATGGATCACTCCTTCTCTGTTCGGCGCCGGAAGTGCAGTGGATGAATACAACCTCTGCCAGCAGTTAGGAAAAACCTCGTGTCGCCAGAAGCTATCTCAGCACTGGGCTAGTTTCTACACCGCAGAGGATTTCAAGCAGATTGCTAGCGCCGGACTTAACCATGTCCGCATTCCTCTTGGATATTGGGCTGTTAGTCCGCTTCCTGGCGATCCATATATTCAAGGACAAATTGCGTACCTGGATAAAGCGATATCGTGGGCTGGACAATATGGTCTCAAGGTGTGGATTGATCTTCATGGAAGTAAGCATCAAAATCCGACACCCCCGAGATCACCAGTTGATACGGTGATCGCATAGCCCCGGGTTCGCAAAACGGCTTCGACAATTCCGGACGCCGAGGCCAAATACTCTGGCAAACCGGAGGAAACGTGGCACATACAGTGAAAGTCATTGGGTATCTGGCTAAGAAGTACGCAAAGCCTCAATGGAACAACGTTGTCACGGCGATCGAGCTTGTCAATGAACGTACGTTACCCTTCCCTACAGCTAGCCACTTTATTACAATATACTGACAATATGATTAGCCCTTGGCCCGTATGTATCTATTCTTCCCTCACTGCTTACAGAAATACTGACGGAACAAGTGTCTTGAACCTTGATCAACTCAAGAAGTACTACTACGACGGCTGGGGAGCCATCCACGACTACGGCGACATCGCCGTCGTCATTAGCGATGCATTCCGTGACCCTACAGACTGGAACGGATTCATGAGCAGCGGCTTCAATAACGTCATCCTCGACACGCACCACTACGAAGTCTTCTCCCCAGGCCAACTCGCCATGAACATCAACAGCCACGTCGGCTCCGCCTGCGGGATCGGCAAGCAACTTAACAACGTCGATAAGTGGACTGTTATCGGCGAGTGGAGCGGCGCATTGACAGACGTCAGTTCTACCACCATCCACCCCCCCAAGTGTTCCCACTGCTTACCAAAATCAGTGCACAAAGTGGCTCAATGGAATCGGCCGCGGCGCACGGTACGACAACACCTTCCCGGGCTCCTGGTACATTGGTAGTTGCGCAAAGCGGACGTCGGGCTCAATCAGCCAATTTTCGGATGCCGAGCGGAAGAACACAAGACGATAGTGAGTTCTCCTTCCATATTCCATGTTCGTGGTACTGACATGAAATAGCATCGAAGCGCAACTCGATGCCTACGAGCGTGGCGCAGGTTGGATCTTCTGGACGTGGAAGACAGAGGCAGGATCACCAGAGTGGGAGTTGAGGGATCTCATCTGGAACGGAGTGTTCCCACAGCCATTGACGCAGCGGTGGTATCCCAACCAATGCGGATTCTAGACACCACTACCTTACGACAGAGATGAATTTCTTAGGCGTTATGTCATTAGTGTTTGGGAATTGGGCTTTGCATTTGATATGGAAGGGTTTCGGTTGTTTTATTTGCAAATTTGGGAGGCTCTGGTGTAAAATAGTAGATTGTCAGAGTACATGAGATTAATACTGCTCGTGTCGTGAGTACCTAGGGATCAATTGAGTAATTGAGTACTATTCACACAACTTGTTGGCTTTGGAGATTGCTTGCTTTGATATTACTCGTTCGAACTGCGTACAAAATATTGCGTGCTTGTAACGGAGCTCGAGTTGATAGATTTTACCCGACCGAGTAGGTATTGAAGCTTTTCACATTCCCAGTTTGTCTAGCCATGTGCTCGCAAGCTCACATTTAGATATTTCGTCACTGTGCACGAGAGAAATTAGTGACTAAAAAGCTCCGAATCTATCCCCTACACGCTCGGTTTCCTTTAATTCGGTTCCACTTCCTTTTGGGCGTAGTATGTGTGCAAAGATCGCAGGGTGGCAAAGCCGCTGATTGGCTGGCTGGACCTCTGATTTTTTTGTTTGTAATCATATTGCATTCGGCCGCTTGTGGCCATGGCATATCTAAATCTTTTCCCCAGTACATCTCCAGTGTGAGCCTTAGGTGTACCCTCAGCCCTCTTTGGATCCAAGTCATACCCTCTCTTTTGCCAAACAAACTAAATACATTCTTTCCACCCTCCCCTACCATTTATGATTGACCCCCTCTCTCACCCATGAAACTCTTCCAATATCCATTCCCTTAAGAACTTTGGTACTGCCTTGACAGCCTCATTTGTATCCAAAACCGGCAACATTATAACGCCTAACATGTTAATTGTAAGGATATGTATGATCACTCATGATTCTCCTAATGAGAATATTATTGGCTATTTCTTGTTTCAAATACTCGAGTCAATATTATTAGATAGCAAGCAAACTAAAACTAACACCTCTGATAAGCAATGAAAGTTTATTAATTGTTACAGTTGCGTTATCGGGAAAAACCAAAAGTATATTGTTGAGCTCTCTGATATTTGCGAGCGCAGCAAGCAAATATTTGAATTTAGGTTTTAGAAACTCTGGGCAAGCTATGTACCTGAGTGGCATGCATGTCAAGGGTTCATAACAAGTTGATGCATTCATGAATGTGGACCCTTTTTCGCTAGCTTCAGTATGAGTTCGTGAAGAATTCATGAATGCTTCAAAAACATCAAAAACCTTGGCAATCAGAATGGAAATTACTCGTTTTACCCCTTATTACCCTCGGTCATGGTCACCAATGCAATTTCCAAACCATAGTATGTTTTTATACAAGTTCTTATTAAACCAAGTCAATTCTCATTAAACTATAATCTAGTTTGGAATACTATTAACTAGTTTCATGTTTCTATTTTCACTACCGCTTCATTTATCTGACAAAAGAAATCATTTGATCAAATGACCAATTTGAGTACTGGATCATGGTCACCGCTCTATCGGTGGTAAGAGTAAGAACACACAGGAGCAGGAGCAGGAGCAATAGCAAGAGTTGGAGCAGGAGCAGGAGCAGGAGTAGAAGCAGGAGCAAGAGCAGGAGCAGGAGCAGAAGCAGGAGCAGGAGCAGGAGCAGGAGCAGGAGCAGGAGCAGGAGCAGGAGCAGGAGCAGGAGCAAAGATGTAGTACAGGATGTTAAACCTAGCAAGTTCGTAGTGGGGTCATGTACGATCACCCACAATTTCCCTGATTAGATGTCATCGGCTATTACTTGTTTCAGATGCCAGAGCCAATCTTTTTGGATGGCTAGCAAATGAATTCCCACACCATCAATACACAATGATGGCTAGTTGATGGTCACGGTGGCTTCTGCTCTGAATCACCGATGACAAACAAATAGCTGGCACACAGCTGAATGGCATCGGCGAATAAGCTGATGCCAAACAGACAGCCGGCAAGCAACTGGATGGTGTCAGCCATCAGCTGACAACTGCCGGAGGCCTAAGAATACATGCCGACTCCAAACAGCAAAGCTGCTCTCTATTGAAAGAGGCCTATTTGTCTAAAGGTTATCAGATCGAAAGAATACCACCGGTTTGGAGGCACAAGTCCATGAGCTTGATGTCATACACAATACTGATGGTCCGATTATATTCTAATCACAATAAAGCCACGTTTGAAAAATAGTAAGTTGTTACGTGTAACTTACCATATGCCATATGACTTACTGTAATCTCTGTTAACTGCCATAATGCCATAAAATGCAAATAGGCCCAAGCCTATTATGGATAACTCGGATGACACACCGGTAACACTCTCATAATATATAATAACTTGCTGTAATATTTCAACCCTATTTCTAATTCATGATGCATCTCCAGGTGCGATAGACAACAAGTCTGGTATTGTAATGACTCAGGTACCAAAGGCCTTATGTGGATGACCATGATCATGTCAGACCTTATGGTTACTTGTCAGAGTTCGCAGGTATGATGGCCATGATCATGTCAGCGCCTATGGTTACGTGTCAGAGTCTATGGGTATGATGAATATGATCATGTCAGACCTTCCGGTTGCTTGTTAGAGTCTACAGCTATGATGACCATAATTATGGCAGACCTCATGGTCGCTTGTCAGAATCCAGTAGTGCAATTCCTATAGTCTCATGGTCGCTTGTCAGAGTTCTCGGGTTTAATGGCCATGATCCATTCTGACCTTACGGTCACTTGTTAGACCACAAATGCAATTGCCATAATCTTATAGTAGCTTGACTGTGATTTTGTTAGTCTAATATAAATATACATTAGAAATCTTTTGCAATTTGCTCTAGCTTTGGATTATAAACTACAACAAATATAATCTATAATGACAATAGACCCAATTGGCTACTGCTATTTGTTAATGTCCCCATCTACAATCACAGTGTTTGGATTGCACCGAGTGACTGCTAGACCTTTTTGATTAATACCATTGGCCCTGTCAATTCTATTCATGTGTATTTGAAGGATCTACTTCTGATTTAGTTCTGGGATGCTTTCCGATTGTGTGTACAGGTCGGTGTAAGTTCCTGGTAACTTGTGAGATACTAAGTATGTCATAGGAATGTAGTTATGTACCATTATATGTATCCGCTTGAAATGGTACACAAAGAAAGCCACCAGCTGCCCAGTTGTCCACACAGTGCTTTACTGTAGTTGCAGCAAGTGATAGACAACTGTGTCAACTCCAGGATAAAGTGGTTGGTATAAGGACATCTAGTAAAATTACGAGGTCCATGGTCAAAGAAGGTCTTTGCCATTATGACTGACAGCGACTGATGCAAGAACATTATTTTTGGTACCTTATTTGTCAAATGATTGAATTGAACAACAATCGGATTCAACCTTACCTCATTCTGGCAATCCGAATGGTGTAACCGGTAAGTGCAAGGAAAAATTAGGCTTGCAACTTGCTTCTGCCGATCATCGTTTGACATGTTGTGGAATTGTCAATATATTGGCTTAGTGTAATCTCACGAGCTTGTTCGGCAAAGAATTCCTGGGCGGCCGACTGGCGGTCCGCAAACTTGTCTGTTAGTGTCATTGGGCAGTGCTTGAGGAGTGCAGATACTTACCATATGAATTGCTGTGGTGGATATATCACCCTGCAGAGCCTCTTTCAAATATATACACGCTTGGTCGAAGTTCTCTGCAGACAACTTGTCCACATCGGTCACATATGAATCGTCAATAAGGATCCTGCAGAAGAATATATTGTGGGCTATATCCTACCAAACCTTTGACACCCCAGTATTACCTACCTTGTGACTTAGCTGACGGCCTATATCGACCGGAGACTGGTCCCCCTTTTGCAACTGTGTATGTCAGTGACAAGTTGCTCGATATAAAGCTAAGGACACTTACCTGCGAAGCATGCTGTTGGTTGCTGGGACAAGTAGCATTGGATAATTGGTGTGACTAGGATTCATTGTCAGAGTTCAATGACTGAGTTTAATGTCACAGTCAGATGTGGAGATGGTCATTCGCTCTCGCCGGTTCCTTGACTCACAGGTTGATATTGTCAAATCACCATCGTCATCACCCCTGTTATTGTCACGGTTGTGTCGAGTGAGGGTCGAAGAAGGAATAACGATCGATGAAGGGAGAAGGGAATACGAAGGGAATCAGGTTTCGTTGGAAAGAATCAGGTTTCGGTTGGATGGAATCAGGTTTTGTTGGAAGGAATCAGGTCTGGTTAGTTGCGTTGTAAATATGGCGTGATGGTTATGGCGTAGGCCGCGGACTGAAAGGGTTGCGTACATAGTTGGGTGAAGTTAGGATGTATTTTGGAACGAGTGAGCAAAGGTGACGACGGTCGCGTTAACTGTATATAAGGATGCTGGATTTGCGGAGGATAGGTTTGTTCTTCACTCGTTCTCTAGTCTACAAAACAATCAATAGCTTCGGCACCAACCTTTGTTCACTTCTGTGATTCCGGATTTCGAGTCTCTTTGTGGGTAAATGGACCCTTTCGTACGTGTAGAAGTGAAAATGTTATTGGTGATGCAGCCGAAGTCGCGCTAAAGCTAACTACGCGAGTGACCCGCAGAGCCGCACTAATGCAGCAGAGCCGCACCCTAACATGACCACCTGCATCACAACCTTCTCCAATCATCTTCGAGAAACCTCTCGAAGAAACAAAACACCCTGATCAAAAACTAAACATGCCTCCGCGACGTCTCTCGACCAGCCAAACAAAAGAAGACAATGGAGGTTCCCGTCTCGCCGCCACGACTGAGAAACAAACAAACAAACAAACAAAATGCTTCCTCAAAAAACGAAAATGAAACTTGCATCTCACGCCTTCTTCAATCTCGCTTTCCTTTTCCCCTTTGGCCGCCCGCCTATTTCCTTCCAATACTGCTTCACCGTCTCTTTTGCTTTTGCCATATTCTCTTCTGGCTCCCATGTGTTATCCTTCTCGTCCCATCCTTCCCATTTCACTTCGTATTCCCAACCGGTTCCATCAGAGCTTGCCCGGTGATTTGCGATTGATTCGACGACATAACTTGTGCCAGCGCGGCTTGTCCGTACCGGCGGAGGCGGCGGACGCCAAGCGACTCTGGAATTGTCCGTGCGGTCAACCTTGAGCCTGCTGACGTTAACAGTATCATGGATCGTCATGTCGTTTGGAAGATCTAATTCGACGGCGTTCCCGCGTATTCGGAGGATCTCATATGGCCCAATGTAACGATGTACCAGTTTGCGGCGTGTTGGGTTAACGTTTGCATATGTGATTGGCAAATCCTTTGTATCTAGAAATACCTTCGCACCGGCGGTGATGGCGGGGTCGATTGGGCGTCGTGATTTATTTGCTTCGGCCGTCTGTTCATCTTGGGCATCGCGGAGCGCATCCCTAGCGACTCCCAAAATACGCTGTAATCGTTCGACGAATTCTCGGCCTTGTAGGGTTTTCGCCGATTCATTGGTCTGTGGCCGTTGGAGGTCTGCAATTAAGTCTAGCGGCAAAGGCGGCTCATAACCAAGGTCGAGTTCGAATGGCGTGTGCTTTGTCGAACGGTGTACGGAAGAATTATAAGCATACTCGGCTAGTGGAAGGTAGTCGTCCCAATTGGCTTGATCGTGAGTTGCGAAGCCTCGCAAATAACGTACGACCGTTTTATTCGAGTTCTCAGAGAGACCATCCGTTTCTGGATGGAACGCCGTTGACATGAGCAGCTTCGTCTGCAGGATCCTTGCAACCTCTCTCCAGTAGTCTGCTGTGAAGCGTACATCGCGGTCCGATACAACCTCCAGTGGCACTCCGTGCAAGCGGACAATGTCGTCGATGAATATGCGCGCAAAGGCCGGCGCGTCGATTGTTTTCTTACAGGCTCGCCAATGTGCTCTCTTTGTCATGTGGTCGACAAACGTTACAATGCAGTCGTGGCCATTTGCTGAGATCGGCAGGTCAGTGATAAAGTCGATGCCGATTCTTTGCCAACGGCCTTTAGCTATAGGAAGTGGTCGCAGGAGGCCCATGGGCTTCCCGCTCCGGTGGTTGGTTCGATGGCATAAATCGCAGCCCGCAACGTATTGCTGTGTATCTCGCCACATTTTCTTCCAGAAATATCTGTCTTTCATGCGCAAGTATGTTCGATCCGCGCCGAAGTGTCCCCCCGCTGGCGTGTCGTGGGCCTCATGGAGAATTCGTCGCCTCATCGTCGTTGGAATACATAGCCGTCCCTGCTTAGCGTTCCTCCCTGACTCTCCTTCTTCCTCCTTCTCATTTGCCATTGTTTCTTCTATTCCGCCCTTCTTCCTTGCCCTTATTTCTTCTCCATCCTTCTGCCTTGCCCTTACGTTTTTTTCTGCCTCTCCTTCTTCTTCCTTTTCTTTTGTCCTTGTTTCTATTTCTTCTTCTCCGTTCTTCTTCCTTGCCCTTGCGTTCTTTTCCACCTCTTTCTTTTCTAAGTCATCACGTAACCACAGTAGTCCATTCTCTCCCAAATAGAACCGTTGTGCTGACACCCATAATTTGCGCTCCTTCATCGATGCGGTGGGCGGTGGGGGGCACTGATTCGGGTTGGCCAAAAAATGTGCGATAGGCCCGAACCATTCGTCCTGAATTATGCCCGCCTTGATATCATCAATCCATTCTCCGGCCGCCGCAACTTCAAATGCCATTAGATCACAACGCTCCCGTCGGAAATCCGGACGGCGAGATAACGCATCCGCGACCTGATTCTTGATACCCGGGATGTGCTTGACTTCCCAGTCAAAATTCTGGAGAACCGTCAGGATATCCATTTGACGAACGGTGAGGTGTGGTTGTGTGAGGATCCAACGCAAGGTCGCGTGGTCTGTGTGTACCAAAAATGGCTGCTCGGCCCCGTGTAGGTTGAACTTCCAGTATAATATCGCGTCTCGGATGCCCAAAAGTTCTCTGTCATACGCGGGGTATCGCGTCTCTGCATCGTGTAATTTACGGCTGAAATAACCCAATACCCTCTCCACCTTGTCTTGTACCTGGGAGAGCACTGCGCCCAGCGCATATTGGCTAGCATCGACGTGCAGGCAATATTTTGCTTTGGGATCTGGTAGAGCAAGGACTGGGGCATTGCAGAGTGCCTTCTTGAGTGTGTCGAAAGCATGCTGGCATTCCTTGTCCCAGGCGAATGGAGAGCGCATGACCTTCCTCGGCTCTCCACGTCGCCGCCCAACGTCTCCTTTACCTTTCGGAGGGTTGCAATGGCGTACAACGGTATGGCGATGTGAGCGTAGTGTTCGATGAATTTCCTATAGTAACTGGTGAGGCCCAGGAAGCCTCTGACGTCCTTACTGTTTTCAGGTAGGGGCCAATCCATGACCGCACGGGTTTTATGTTCTTGGGCGTGGATGCCGTCCTTGTCAATATCAAAGCCGCAGAAGTCGACTTTCTGACGCGCCCAGGCGCATTTTGCACGTTTGGCCTTGAGACCATGTTCCGCCAGCAAGGTCAGCACTTCTCGACATGTACGACGTGTTCCGCTAGGGTACGACTGTGAATCATAATATCGTCAAGGTATACGACGATGAACTTTCGTTTCATTGGCTCTAGAATGCCGTTCATCATGCGCATGAACTGACTCGGTGCGTTCGCCAGGCCAAACGGAAGGACTCGCCACTCGTATAAGCCAAATTTCGTGGTGAAGGCCGTCTTTTGCCTATCGGCTGCTGCGATGCGAATTTGATGATAACCGGCTGCCAAGTCCAATTTGGTGAACCAGCAGGAGCCATACATGGAGTTGAGTAAATCTTCAATGTGTGGGAGAGGATAACGGTCCTTGACGGTTATGGCATTTACTGCGCGATAATCGATGCACATACCCAACGTACTGGCAGATTTTGGCACAAATGATACTGGTGAGCCGAAATTGCTTCGAGCGGGCTGAATTCAACCGCAGCGAATTGCCTTGTCTATCCGCCTCCGAAGCTTCTGTTCTTTGCACGGAGAGATTCGATATGGTGAGCGGAACGGTATTTTGCCATTTTGGTCCGCTTCAATTGCGAAATCAGCCCGCCTTCCTCTCTGCGAATTTGCATAAGTTGGCTCGCCAAAGAGGCCCAGGAATTCTCTCAACATTTCTTGACACTCTCCTGGTGGCCCGTGCGTGGGATTGGTGTCGCCATCCCCACGGTGGTGCACATTGATCAAAAACGCCCGTTGCAACAGGCCGGCCAATACGTTTTTGAGTTCCGTCTTCCGTATGATGTGGATGCCCATGGATTTAGCCTGCTGAATTATACTTACGTCGACGTCCAAGGGGCGTAAGCCCAGTAGGTAGTGAACTCGGCCATCCTCTCTTTGCTCCCAAAGGTTGTCGGTGATGCACATCTCCTTACTGTCATGGTCGATTTGATAACGGCGATTTATGTCACGCATCCATCCTTTGCCTAGCACAATATCAAATCCTTCGACGTCATAGACCGTAAATTCTGCCTCGTCGAAGTATGACGAACCAAGTCATAGTTTCAATTTGAGTGGTTGGCGTTTCTCTATACCATCCTCTGTATTGACATTGTCGGGCTTCACAATCATCCATGCCGCATCTTTTGAATTTAGGGCGGCTCCTTGACGTTTCAGTTCATCAAGGAACTTCCGACCGACGTAGTTCTCTGATGCACCCACGTCATTTACACCTCGTGCTTTCTTGTTGCTCCGCCATCCCCGCTCTGTTTGGTATCGTACTATGCCATTAAACATTACCAGATCAACAAGTGCATCGTCCAGTGTACTGACTTTCAAGTGGTGGTAACGGGTGAAAAATTTGAATGGACTAATTGGCACATGCTTGCCACCCGGTTTTGACAATACCATACATGATGGTGTTTTTACAGGAGGTACAGCCGCAGCTACTGACCTCGTCTGACCTTTCCCGCCTCAGAGTCCGAATCTGATTGACTCTCCAACTCACTCTCCGCCTCGCGTTCCATCGCCCGCTTAACCGCTTTCTCCTCGGCAAGCCGTCCACTCTCTTTCCAACCGGTCGGCGCACGTCCCAGATTTTTTTCCTTTCGCGGGCGGCCAGACTTAGCTTTCGTGACATCTTTGTTGGCCAAGGCCTGTTCGAGCAGCTTCTTAATCAAGTCACGTTTCGGGCAATTGCGAGACATATGACCAGCTTGACCGTAGTTGTAGCAGATTGGACCGTCCTCTGGGCCGTGCTAGTTGTGCCCGTTGTACCACCGTTCTTGGACTACATTTTTCTAGCTAGAGCTTTTGTATTCATGTTCGTATTGGAGGCACTTGTTGGTTGAGACTTATTGGGAGACGTGTCCAACGCAGCAAGGTGCTGCATGCGCTGCTCAAGGGTTGGAGTCCGATCGCGCATTCCAATATACCGGACTAGGTCTTTATAAACTCCCGGGTTTCCTATTTCGATTTTATACCCATAAGCGTAGGCTAACATTTCGGCTGGCATTAGCTGGTGTGGGTCTAATTTTGAACGGAGGTTATGTAAACGCTCGTTAAACTCGGTGACGCTTTTCCCATTCTTCCGGCTCAGCTCCTCCCATTCGCGTTTGACCAAGTCCAAGGCGTTGGACAAAATATACTTGGCTTTGAGCTCTGTGCAAAAGGCTAACCATTCGATCGGCGTGCTAAATGGGATACGATGTAAAGCCCAGATTGCGGCATCGCCTTTCAACTATATCACTGCTTGCGCACCCCAACCCGTTGTGCCGACCCATCCGATGGCATGGCTGCATTTTCAAAGTGTCGTCCTAAAGCGAATAGTAAGGTGGTGACATCATCCAGGGTTCATTTGCCATCATACGTCGAAAGGTTGGCGACTTGACCGACAAGCCACAGCTTCCTAACAAGCCAGGGGTCGATTCGGAACAGCCAAGGATGCCGGATGAGGTTGGGGTCGGTTCAGAGGAATTATTAGCCACCAGAGTCGCATGTACTTGGGTAGCCGTAAGTCGTTGAATGATGTGCTCGAATGCTCTCAACTCAGATTGAAGCTCGCTTTTCTCAGATGAGAGACGTTTGACTTGGTGTTGCAGCATGTGATTTTCTAGCCGGAGCTGTGCGACGGCGGTGTGGTCGGTGGTGTATTCTGGTTCCAACTTGCACTTCTTCAGCCGCCTCTCCATTTTGGCAGCGAGAGGCTTCTTGATCCGGAGCTGTTCTTCCAACTTGTCTATTTCTTGGTGAGCTGCCGCTAACTCCTTGTTTGTGCCATGTACAGGCTCAGCGGCCGCCAACTCCTTGACTTTATCAGCTAAGCTTTCATTGAGTTCGCAAATCTTGGACAATTTTTCGGCTGGTTCGATACTCACCGCCAGGCCAGCATCGATGATCTCTAGCTGAACGTCCTCAGTAGCCTTGACCCTGTTGATGGCTTGATCAGGCAAGTGTCCTTGGCCGTGGTCGATAACCATCTTTCGTTCCGTAACGTATTCTGCCGTACGTCGATCTGCAGGTTTGAAGCCTGCGGTGGCCAAAGTGGTGAACTTGCTGCTAAACCAAATTGACTCGGCCTTGTCGATTCTGTCCCTAAAACTGACATCCTGCGCGTTGTGTACGTTGTGTGTGTCGTGTGTAGCAGGAATTGTCGCAAAGTTGGAGGACATGTGCGAAGCCTCCAAGCAACCGGCATTTCACTGGTTCAACAGTAAACCGGGTGAATCAACCATCATGCGTTGTATTGGATCGCTTCTGATGCTTATGAGGCCGTCAGAAGTGAGGTGTTGCTACCAATGTGCATAAATGGACCCTTTCGTACGTGCAGAAGTGAATGTTATTGGTGATGCAGCGGAAGTCACGTTAAAGCTAACCACGCGAGTGACCCTCTGAGCCGCACCGTAACATGACCACCTGCAATTTGTCTCAATATCCATTTTGTTGATGCCGCCTGCTTCCTGCACAAGTATCAGAAGCTGACTGTTTTTCTTCCTTCTTCAAGCATACTTGTTCCTCCACTGGTTCTTCTCTCTCTCTGTACACTGGTATATATTTTTTGAAAATTGTTTCCGCCATCCTATTCATGGCCTTCTGGATGATAGGATCCTGTTTTAACCTTCTTACTCCATCTTCAAGCATTGCACATCAGATCATGATATTGTTGCGTAAGGAATAAAGTTCATGTAATTATTCTTCAGTTGCTGCCACAGATGCTGTAAAAACTTTCACATAGTTAACATACTCGACATTATGGAGGTGGTGAAGTGTATCCTGATCATCTGTGATTGTTGCCTTGTTTTCGCCAACATCTTCCATTAGTTTCTGTTTTGATCCAACTAACATACAGGCACCTCCAAACATGAATAGTACCTTCTGCTTGTGCGGCATGTACAGCAGGTGGTTAGTTGTACATTTCATCATCATATTCCTTCCAAATCATGCAAACCCTGATGGTGATTGCAATACCTCGTCTGCATCTTCGTCTTCTGATTCGTCCTGGCTATCCTTGCTTTCAGATTCATCTCTGGGCAAAATGTTCAGGCACTCTGGCCATTCTAGCTGCTGGTACTATTTGCATCTGATCAAGCTGCCTCCCATAGACAGTCAGTTGAACATGGGATTTGATACCCTTCTGGAATTGGGTGTACTTTCGGGAAATGAGGGAGGGGCGGAAAAATCATCGCTGACTGTTTCTTCGTCATCGTCCTTGTCATATTCAATTTCATATTCATTTTTACCAACTCAATTGATGGTGTCATCTTCTGGGTCCTCGACTGTTGAGGGTTTGTGTTCTATTTTTGCTTCTGTTGTGGTGACACCAGCCAAACAGGTCCCAGAATTTGGGAGTTCTGTTCCTTGATCTCCTGTTGGGAAGGATCTGTAGTTCATTGAAGGTGGGGTAGGGGAAATCCTAGTGGGAAGGGATCTGTAGTCGGCCCATAGGGAAAAACACCTGACTGTATTGTGTTCCTATGTACAATTCCACTTCATCCAAGCACCCAAAAACCCACAAACCCAATGCCACTGGGCCCACATTTAGGTGGCAACCATAAGCACATTCCGTATCTATAAACCTAGTTGTCACAACAATTTTCCATAATTGCCACTATTTGGTACAGCACAGTTATGACTTTTTTCATTACAATAATTTATAATTTTTGATTTAAATAGTTGCTATCATTCTTTGTGCATATTGTTTCTTTCATATTACTACAGCATGGGAAATACCCAATCAATCCTATACATGGGATTCAGCACACACAGTAGTCACGGGAGCAGCAGAACAATTCCTGTCGCTGGTGTGGCAACTGTCGGAGTTGGGTGACCAATGCCTTGAATACCGAAGCTAGATTGGCACAACACAACAAATCGAATAAATTAATTTACAATCAATTTAGAGAAGAACTGCAAGAATTACAATCGATCACAAAGAGAAGACAGAGGATCCAGAGCAGGAGTGCTATTCCTTTCCCAGTGTGGCAACTGTGGAAGTGGTGCGACCAATTACTGGAGTGCCTGAACAGAATCAACTGAATGAGACACATCGAACGAACATATGCATAATTGATTGTGAGCAGAACTGCAACAATCGGAACTGAACAAATTGAGAAAAAGCAGCAGCAGGTGGAGCAGATGAAGCAAGAGATGGTGTACACTTTCGCTTGTGGGGCAACTGTAGATATTGTGCAACTGATGTGTGGAGTACCCAAGCTAGATCAACTCAATACAATGAATCACATGAAACTATTCATGATTGATTCAGAGAAAAATTGGATGAATTGGACTCAATCACAAATGTGAGAAAAAAGAAGCAGGAGGAGGAATACTATATATGTCGTCTGTGGGGTAACTGTGGGAGTTGTGCGACCGATAACTGGAGAATGCAAGCATAATCAATGTAAAATATGATTCGAATGCTGCAATTCACAAACAATTCGAACAAGATCTGCATGAATCACAATCAATCAAATTAAAGCAATGGACAAGCAGATAGAGCAGGAGGTGTACACTATTGCGGGTAGGGCAATGGTAAGAGTTGAGTGACAGATACCAGAATTACCCAAGCTGAATCAACTCAACACGATGAATCAAATTACTCGCTTGACAATTGATTCGGAGACGAACTGCCAGAATTTGAATCGAACACAAATAGGAGCAGTAGGTGCAGATGGAACAGTAGTATGTATTTCACCTGAGGGGCAACTGTGGGAGTTGTGCGACCGATGACTTCAGTACTTGAACAGGATCAACTCAATGCAAAGAATCAAATGGCACTATTCATGAACGATTTGGAGAAGAACTGACATTGTGACAGCTGATCAAATACAGCTAAATAAGGAGGAGAAGGTGGAGGAGACTTACCATTTCTTTCATTTGTTGGGCAACTGTAGATGTTGAATGACTCATGTTGGCTGTCTCAGAGACTTAGAGAAAATCAAATTCAAAGGAAAGGGGTCATGCCAATATGCAGCAATGTCATTGGTTGACTAATAGTAGGTGATATAAGTCTATACGTTGTAGTGAGAACCAGGTACGTTGTTTTTTGAAATGTTCTTTCAACCTCTTCCACCAATGCTTCCACCAGTCCAGCAATGGACCAGTCCGGACTGGGTCAGGCCAAGTCCAGTGCAATCCAGTCCGAGTAACTTTCAGACCGGGATTGGACCAATCCCCAATTTTTCTGGACCTGGACTGAACTGGCCTGGACTGATTGGGACCAGTCCACTCGGACCGAATCGGCCGGAATACGCTGGAAGTTAATAATATACTGAGTCACCAAATCGACTCTTTAAAACAATTGCTCACTCGCCATCTGCCACCCACTACTTGTTGCATATGCGGTGGCAAGAGTGACATATGCATTCTAGAAGATGCTGTAAACTCTATCTCTTGAATATACTCCGAGTCTCTCTCCTTCTCTCTCTCTTCTTTATTCTTCACAGTGTAACCTTAATCTATTCACCCGGTTCTGCACCATCACAGTAATACTACTAACCATTCACCACAGTGTTATACTGAGTTTTCGAATTGTTATGTTCTGCATGTAGCGTTTAATACAATCCTGCCATTCCACAGCCATTGTCCACGAAGCCACTTCTATTGCCCACTGCTTGAATGAATCTTGATTACCCTGTAAAATCAATCACTGTCGGATCACTGTGGCAGCGAAGACATGCTGGCATGAGAGGCTGAGTCTGAGTTCTTGCTACGAGCCGGTTCTGTTGACACGAATTCTCAGGCTGTCTCCACTAGCCCAACGTCTACAAATCCTCTTCATCTGTCTCCCTCATATGCCTTGAATTTATCGATTGCATCCATGTCCACGTCCTCACCTGCTACACACCGAAACAGCCATGTGACCTGTCTAATTCATGCACATTGTACTATTTCTGGGTCTGGTGCAAAACAATACTGGAAGTGTGGATGTGCTGCTATTGTAGGTCTATCCAAATCAGGAAACTACAAGCGGTGTTTATTTTGATCAAGTTTGATGAAGTATATTTGTTTGTTTGTGATCATGTTGTATTTGGCCGCTTGCGGCCATGACATATTTAACTCCTTTTCCTGGTACATCACCAGTGTGAGTTTCAGGTGTCCCCTCATTCCACTTAGAGCCAAGTCGTACCATCCTCAACTGCTACCCTTTGTCCAACAAATACCGCCCCCTTCCACCTGGGCTAACTTTTGCACTTGCAAACTTTCCACCTTCCTCTGCCCCTCACCTCGTCCACCACTACTCTGCAATACTGCTGCCTCCCTCCTCTGCTGCTTCCACTGCTTCCTCAGCAACCGCCTCCCTCACCCTTGTGATTCGTCCGATGACTGTACTGAGATGCAAATCTAGCATTGGTTTCACGGCTTCATCTGTATCAAAGACCTGTGACATAGGTCCCTGTATTCTCTCCTTCCACTTGCACTGCGTCTTTAGGTCTGCCCAAAGGATATTCTGTTTTTGCTTTCACATTTTGCACCACTTGAACAGGTGGTCTCATGTATGCCTTTCTTGCTTCCACCACCAGCACTCTAGGCTCTCCCGCATCTTGATTCATTTTGGGTAAATGGCTGTTAGGGCGTGGCTCACTTTAAGCTGAAGGTACCTTGCAGTGATTGACTTCCTAGCTGAGTTGAATTCATCTGCCATGCTTCTTTTCTTGTTCATACTATACACCGCCTTCATGCTGAGCTTTTCCTTCCACCATTATTCTGTTTCAGTCCACTTGGCCTCTGTAACTCTTCTTTGGATACCCGCCAGTGACCATCCTTCCAGATTTGTCCCTTGTGCTTTCACCCCCTGTTCTTCACCCAGGGCTACTACCTTCGCTTGCTTGTCTGTTTCTTCATTTCCTTCTTCACCCTCATGAGATGGTACCCACCGATTGACCTCCTGAATACCCATCCCTCTGTGTGTATTGTTCCACCCGAGTGTTTTGATGGCGATGATTTGTGCGGGACCTGGGTTGGAATGTTGGACTCTTTTGATCGCTGGGGTGGAGTCAGAGAAAATTGTGACTCGTTCAACCGTTCCGCTGTCCGACCTCAGTGCGGCTGTTCACACAAGTCGCCAAATGGCATCGCATTCTGCATTGTACACCTCTTGCTTCGTTCCGAAGTGGTATCCCTCGTTCCTCCAATCATTGGCCTCTTTCCACTCCACTGCACATCCCACCATCTTGTCGTCTAACTATGTTGCATCTGTGCAATAAACCAGCCCGTTATTAGGAATGTGCGCATACTTCAGAGCATTTTTCGTGTCCAGTATCACGATTTTTGCTTCTGCTTTTAAATCGTATTCCTGTAGGGTGTTTTCTTCCACCTTTTCCTTCACACCTAAGCATCTTCTCAGTCACATTGCCATGTCACTCTCTCCTGTAATGATATTTCCTCCTGCGCCACGGTCTTGCATTTCAATTGGTCTCTTTGCGAACCGTGTGTGTCAATTGTTGAGTAACCACCTCGCTGGTTGCAGCCATGCCCTTTATATCAGAGGCACAACTGTTGGTGTTCGGAGCATTCCCGTGGTCCATCTAGCTGACTCGTTCACCAGCATTTGTAGGTCTTGGCCCCTTCCAACCTGATTGTTCTACCACAGTTCTGCTGCATAAAGGGCGATTGACTGCACTTCGGCTACCTGGATTTTTCTGGCGTTTGCTGGGTTTAGTCTATTCCTTCTGGTGATGGCCCTGACCCTGTTCTGCACATTTCTCTGTTTTACCATTACGATATCATGGTGGTGTAGGAATGTTAACTTTCGGTCCAGTTGTATCTAGTGTTGGCAACGAAACGGTTTGATCTCAGTAGGATCAAATGGGGGCATGGTTCGTGGAGGGTTTAATTCGAAAGAACCCTAGACACCAATGGTTTGATTTGCTTGGCCACGAATCAAAGCATTCTGCATGACGGTTCATTTGTGGTTCGTTAGCGATCTATGGTGCCGCTCGTGGAGCTTGCAGCAAAGCAATGAGTTGTATCATACAAGCTCATACCAGCATTGTCGAGCTCACAAATGGGTCTATATTGCCAGGAACTGCGTCTAAAGGTATACTACAAATGCGAGACATCGTGACACGATCTGTTGTATCATGCAAGCTCATACAAGCTTATATACGCTTTTTCATACTCTTACAAGTGTGTATGTTGTTTTAGTGTCGCTCTCTTGGCGAGCTCTCGGCTAGCTGGAATGATCAAGCGAGGCTGGCACTCGACTAGCTGTTGGCAAGCAGGAGGAAATCGAGCTGGGCTGGCTTTCGGCTGGCTGGAGACAATCGAGCTGGGCTGGATTCCGGCTAGCTGGAGATGATTGAGCTGGACTGGTTCTTGGCTGGCTCTCGGCTAGCTGGAGATGATCGAACGGGGCTGGCTGGAGGCTGGCTGGAGGCTGGCAGGAGATGATCCAGCTGGGGTGGATCTCGTCTAGCTGGAGATGATCGAACTGGACTGACTCTCAGCTCGCTCTCAGCTAGCTGCAGATGATTGAGCGGCGCCGGCTCACGGCTGGCTCACGGCTAGCAAGTCAAAACTCATACATGTTTGTAAAAGCTTCTATGAACGATGTCGATATATAGCATCAGGTTCGCGAACCAGTTCGCATGAACCGAAATATATTACGATAGTTTGTCGCAAACCTCGAACCAAATTGGTTCGAATGAACCTCGGTTCGATTTGTGTCAAAATTGATAAACCCTGACTCAGATTCAATTTGTTTGAATCAAACCGATTCTTCAATTCCCACGAACCAGAGCCATTCGATGCCAACACTAGTTGTACCCCAAGCCATCAGGTCGGAGTTTCGTGGAATTCGACATTGTGTTCTCCCACAGTAATCTCATCTTCACCTGCGATCATCGTTGATTCATTTTGCGGGAGTATAGTTTCGCTTCTGTCTTGCAAATACCGAACTCCACTGCGTTCCGGTCGGCCCACCTTTCGGACGCATCTGTACATCTTTGTATCATCTGTGTGTATTGAGTGATATCTCCCCCCTCCACAACCCAGGCCACGTCATCCACAAAAGATAGTGCCAGCATATCCGGAGCTTCTCCGGACAGGGCGTGGTGACTGCAAAGCAGTTAAGCGTACTGCACCTAGCGGCAATATACACGGCTAACATGTCAACTGAGGCAAACACCGCAACTTCCTTCATTGCGGAAATGGTATAGGTAATATGTCCCATTGTAACAGAGCTTTTTCCTGATTCTCATTTACTTTAGAGCTGGATGAGAGTGATTTTGTTTGTTCTGAATTTTCATGGGGTGACAAGGATTCAAGAACCCCTGTAAATAAAAAATGTTGATGATTTCTATGGCAGAAGAATATATTATCAATACCGCAAATGCAATTTTCATTTTTTGTTGGCAGGGACACTTGGGTGAAATATGGGGGGTTTAGTTTTAGTCTCTAAAAATTTGGCCACTTCATAACTTCGCTGGCGGAAATGTCACCATCTATACAGGAATAGTAACATTAACCGCTAAGTGCAGTACGCTTAACCGCTTTACACTCACCACGCCCTGTTCGGAGAAACCCCGCAGCATGTCTTCAATTCCCTTTTCCATTTTTGGAGCTTTCTCTTCGCAATACTTGGAAGGCCCTCTGCACATCCATCAATAATGCTGCCCCAATGTTCCCTTTGTTCCATACCTATTCTGCCTTCTGCACCATCTTCCCCACTGCGTCAATTGCTGACATCAATTTTCTGCACCCATACTGGCCATCGGGTAATATCTGTCTTTCTTTTCGCAGAAGTCGGCGAATTTTGTTGCCACTAACTTCTCAACGACCTTTCATAGGCTATTTTGGAGTGAAATAACACTATAGGCCTTGGCCATATGATATTCGGGTTTTCCTTGTTCCAGTATGACTACTCGTCTCACTGTCTTCCACTCTTTCGGGTGCTGTCCAAGTTGTATTGCAGTTTTCACTAAGTTGGTTACCCTTGCTGCATCCCACCCCCAAGCAAGTGATATGGTCTTGGAATGTAATCTATCGGGTACTGCTGCATTTCTGGTGGTGTGCTTGAATAGTGCCGCACGGATCGCTTTGTCTCCGATTTCCTGGTAAGTGAACCCTTCTCCCTTGACCTCGCACTCATTTTCCTTCAGCGGTTCTGGGAATAATGTTTGTTTTATCAACTCTGCCTTTCCTTTCCGAGAGGTTACTATTTCTCCTCTTTCGTTTCTTGAGGCTTCAACCATTTCTTCTTCTTTGTGACCTGTACACTTTAGTGCCCTCCACACTTGTTTGTCTTCTGCCTGCTGCAAGAAGATGTTCCACATGTCTCTCTTTTCGGCTCTTATCATTTTCCAGAGATCATTTCTGGCTGCTTTGACTTTGACCTCACTTGATCTCCCTGCTCTTCTCGCTCTTGTCCAGTGCCCCAAAATTCTCTCCTGTTTCTGTATCGTTTGGCTCTTCCATTATTTCGATCTCACGCATACTCTGAGTTACTTGGCCTCCAGATTTGGAACTTCGTTGATGCTCTATCTGATCGCGATTACTTCCTCTTCCAGCTTTGATATTGCACTCACTTCTGACAAGATTTCTCTATCCCCCATCAGCCTTCCCCACAACTCATTTGCTTCTTTATGATCCTCCTCTTGCATCTTGTCAATATCTTATTCTGTTATCCTGCTGCTAGTTCCTGCACCATGTGAATCTCCTCCCCGCGATACCTGGATCATGAGGTGGTTGGACAGCGTTGCACTATCATCGTCAGTGAGTATTTCGGGTGTTAGGTTTCTGTTCACTTCTCCTTTTGCTAGGGTTATATGGATTTTTGACCATATACTCTTGACTTCCCTAGTTGTATGATACATATCATCTTCATCATTCATCACCTGTAGGTCGTGCATTTGAATCAAGTTCTTCAAACAGCTGGCATCCCTTGAACGGGTGTATCTTTCATTCCCCTCCTTGCTGTGCATGTTCCAATCTCCCCACAATACGATATTTTTTGCGTGCATTGATTTCTTCCAATCTTCTGACCTTGCTGGTTTAGCTGTTGATTGGGTGTTATCTTTCTGATAGAGTTGGTGATAAATATTGACCAATCTGACTTTTTTTTGTTTCTTGTCCACAATGTCAAAGTCCTGGATATTCCTGTCTCCTTCCAAGCCTCCTACCTAATCAACCTCAACCTGAGTGTCAATCCTGACAGCAGTCATCACTCGTCATCCTCTGACGCACTTTTAACCTGGATGGCAGGTTCTGTACTCCTCTCCTTGTCCTTGATACCACTCTTGCATTACCACCAAATCAACCCCCCATTCTAATCCCTTCTCAATCGCCAACACAGTCCCTTCCTTGCTCCCCGCACAATTGTGCTGTTGGACAATCACCATTGAGTCTCCAGGATTGACTTTTCTGGTGTTCGCTGGGTCGCTGCAACCAGCACCTCACTCTCTGTCTTCTGTCCTGGCTTGACGCTCTGCTGAGGCACCGTGTGCTCCGCCTCCTTCGTGCTCATCGCTCCATCTTCTGCCTTTTCTCCTTTGCCTCCCACCTGCTGCCCAGCCCCCTCATTTGTACGTCCTCAACTTTGGTCTTGCCAGGCAGTGCGTTCTTTTTAAGCCTTCACACTAGCTTCTTGTTTCTTTGGGCATTCATTGCTCTTGGCGATGTGTCCGCCTTGGCAATCAGCGTAATTGTTCTTATTGGGGGCGCAGTTTTGGCCCTGCGTAGTTTTGCACCTGACAACATCGTACTGGTACTCATTGGTACTGTGGTTCCCCGCCCACAGCATGCTTCTGACAATTCCTAGCCTTCCACACTTCAAAACATGGGGCCCCATCTGCAGCAACTCTTGCAAAAGGTATCTGGGCCTGCATTGGCATATCTTTCCACCTCATGCCACAACCCTGCCGCACTCAGTCCTTTGTCCAAACATCTTTGTGCCCCCGTCTTTCCCTTCGTGGCAAACATCACCGATGCCGCCTGTTTCTCCCCGCTGTTTCTCCTCTCTTTTACATCCACAGTCCTTCCCAACCACTCGATCGCCACAGGGGCAATAACTCCTTCATTTTCAGCCTGAATTTCTTGCCTCAACCTGTCCAGTCCCGCTGACCTCTTTGCCAGGTACTGATCGAAACTGATGCCGTGCATCTTCTCTCTCTCCCAGGTTTCATGTGCCTCAACACCATTGATGCCCTGGTCTATCGTTCTGGCTGCCGTGACAACGATCACCTTGAAAGCGATGACCTTTTCCGCGGATGCGTATTCTATGGCCAATGCTGTGATTGAACCTCACATGTTTGTCGAGATGCCCATGATCCTGATATGCGCCGGGACTCGGTTTGTGTGGAGTACAATATTGACTGCCAAAACTATCTCCACGTCTCTTGTTGGGGAGACATGGAGACCGTTGTTCCTCTTGAATGTGATTCTCCTGTTTTCCATTGTATTTTTGTTGGTTAGGATGGGCTCCGAACCACTTAGCTCCTTGCTTGGCGCCTTCTGGGCCTTCCATCCCATGTTTTGAAAGCGCTCCTCATCCCTCTTGTTTTGTCCTGTCGCTGATCCTGCTAAATTCTCCGCATACGTTGGCTTTCTGATCTCAGTGTGTTTTTTGTGGTTGTTTCTTGGAGGCCCCCATTGTCGATCCCTTAGCTGGCTTGGTTCCCACATTTTCTTTAATATCCGCCTTTGGTCCCTTCGGAGAATTCTGCCGTGCCTTTGGATTTCGGACCTCTGATACAGATATCGGCATTGGTTTTGCCTTTCACCTAAGCTGGATCTTCATCGGTTTTGTCGTTGGTGTTGCTGTTGTTGTATCGACTGGATTAAATCCACCTGGCGCTATTTTGGGGGCGTACCTAGAGTCTTTTTGTTCCTGACTTTTGATTTCCATTTCCAAGGCCACTTCTACATGCTGCTCTACCCTGGCCTTCTGTTCCTCGTTTTGCTCAATTTCCATGTCGGCAGTGTTCTCAACCGTCCCGTCCGACGGCCGTCTCCAGCCATCCGTCCAAAATATCCCCAGGACGGACGGGACGGCGCCAAGGCCGTCCGTCTCCGTCCTTACTCAAGACGGACTGATGTCGGCCGTCATCCACCGTCATCAGGCGGTTACTGTATATCTTTACACAAAACTCAATCAAGCCCGATAATGTTCTACAGGCTTCGGAATGAATGAAATCCTGGGTGCCGAGGGTGTAATTTTTGGAGAAACAGAGTCAGAAATGGTATGGATGGAGCAGATGCTCACAGATCTTGCATCACGGTCAGAATAGTAATTGAAATTATTTTCGTATAATTTTTGTTATGTGCGCTAAGACTTCTCCGTCGACGGCCGTCCTTTTCGTCCATCTCCGTCCAGCCTCAAAACGACGGCACCGTCTCCGTCCTGCTCTCGGACAGACAGATTCTTGCCGTCCGTCCCCGTCCCGACCAATCCCGGACGGACGGGACGGTTGCGAACACTGCATGTCGGTAATCCCTACAGCCTTCTGCACATCCCTTCGGATTTGCACCTTTACCTTGCTGCTTCCCCATTGATTGCCCTTTCTTCTTGTCTTCTCCTATCTCTCCTCTGCTTCCTGCCCTCCTCCTCCTCGCCGATCTGCTTTTGTTTGGCCATAGAAATCGTACAGATCTTTTCGCACAATATTTCTGCCATTTGGCTCATCACCGCGTCATTTGGCTTTTCTGCTCTTCTCCTCTGCTCTTTGCCAAGTCCATCGAGCTTGTCGTTCAATGCCTGCATCTGGTTTTTGGTTTTCCCGTATCTCGCGTCCATCGCCATTATCCAACTAGTCATGACCTTCTGATGGTTTTGGTACTTTGCTTGACCACCTTCTCTCTCGCTGCCTGGTCTGATGCTTCTGCTTTCATAACTTCCGCAATTGTGTTTGTGATGCCCGCCGCCCACGATATATTGTCTTCGTGGCGGAAGTCCCACTTTTCCTCTGTTTCTTCTATCCACGTCCTTACTCCTAGCCGTTATGCCTCTTCGCGTGCTGTATAGGCTTTCAATGAGTTTGCGAAGTGCTCAACGGTTCAGTGCAGTTGCGTTAACTCCTGTGCCTGCTGCCGAACCGTCCTTTCCATGCGGCTCCTCCAATCTCCAGGGGCCTGAGGAGCCTCGCTCCTCGGCCTCGTCCTGTTTTCATTGCGCTCCAGCGGTTCGGCAGTGGCAGCGATCGTTGGGGCAAATCCAGACATGGACGCGCCGCTGGCAGTGCCATTCGATGCTTGTACTCCTCGTGCTTCCTCCATCTCCGTGTCTCCTCTCTGAGTTGATGCGCCGTTCTCCTCAACTGCTGCCTCAGTTGGGCTCTCTCCTCTCATGGTTGCCATCGTTCGGGGTTTAGTTTGATTGTTGCGCCACAGACGCGTGCTTGCTTGGTTGTCAAAGTGCCCAACCTCCTCGGACAATCCAGAGGTATCTGGAATATCGTTCCGGGGTCAATTCGATGCTAGGAATCGATTGCTGGTGTCTGTTTGTTGATTACTGCCGTGGTTGTTCACTTATTTCGCTGTTTCGGTTTTGCCAAGAGTTTAGTCGCACGTTGAGTAGTTCGGATTTGATGAAGTATATGAGTGGAGGTACAGCGAAGCCGGCCCGCCATATAAAAAGATACCATTCCACAAAGAATACCCTTGTAGTGCGATCTTTGCGGATTATCTCCAGTTTGATAATGTGGCAAAGTTCGATATGCAGCAATTCAGCCAGAAGATAACTGATGAAATGCTTCTGCTGTGGATCATATATGGAAATATTCCCCTCCGTGTTATCTCGGAATTTCACTTCATTGGTTTTTGTGCGGTTGCCCTGTTTGGACTGGTCCAGACCAAGCCCGTCCAGTCCCAGACTGAGTCCGTCCGGACTGGTGGAATCATTGACTCCCACTGTTGCAGGGGTTCTTCCCAGCACACCCAACACACCCAATGCAAATGCCACTTACGTAGGTATATATGGTACCTACGTAGGCAAAAACCTTTTCCTGATGTGCTTGTTTGAGAGTCAAGAGCTGCCTCAGTATTGGCGCTGTTCGCGATTTTCATTTATTTGGCTTGTTGCAACCTTTTCGCGATAGGTACAACGCTGGCGGATTTGGACACTTGTCCGGGCTTGTAGATTTTTGGGTGCTTCTAGGGACTATTGCAGTTGAATAGCTCAATTCCGAAGCCTAAACATTCTGAAGATGTTCGTTCTGATTGGATGAAAAAGTTCTTTGCAGAACTAAGCGATGGTTGGGTGTGAAACGACCTGGTTGATTTTTTACCCACCTGAATCGCATCTGTGTTTTCTCGGATGAAGTCGTCTCCAACGCTTATCTTCGCTCTCTCACTGTATCAGTCTTTCAATGGGAGAAAGATATCTTGGTGGTACCGAATATACAGACAGAACTGTCATAATTTCATGCAGGGTGGGTATTCAGAGGTGAGTGGTTATCCAATGTCAGGATGAGTCATGTTTTCAGTGATACTTAACTATGAAACAATGTCGAAATTGTAAGTGTGTGTGGACTGGTCCAGACCAAGCCCGTCCACACCAAGACTGGGTCCGTCCGGACTGATGGAATCATTGGTTCACGGAAGGTGGGCCTCCATGAACTGACTAGGTATTCAGCGGAGGATCCGCTTCCGTGAATGGACTAGAACAATAAATTTAGGCTGAAGCTAAATCAACCAAGAACGCCATGGCGGCACGACCGAGAAGAAGGTAGTTATCGATATGCAACATTAAGTGTTAACTACGAAATGAAGCGTAGCAGACAAAAGATGGCACGAATACGGTTGCAGCGATCGTAATTGACACCTTAGTGACGATGGAGTTGCGGCTCCAGCAAGATGAGTGACGTCGAGGTAGGGCTTTACGTCGCGAAGACCAATCAGAAGGGACGTACTTGTTAGTTTGAAATAGCCTAAACAGAAACGTTGCACCATGCCACAAAGAATGGACACCTCAGATTATACGATAGTGACGATGGAGTTGCGGCTCTAGCAAGCTAGAGGAGTGACGCTGCCGAAGACCAATCAGAGGCGAAGTACCGGAAACGATATTCCCCACCAATGAGAATGCTTCGTGATGACCTTGCATGAGCACATCGGTGTGTATATACAATAGAATAATATCACGCAACCATGCAAATCAGAACATTCTCTGACACGCCACTCGGTTTAGCAGAACGTCTATCCTTTTTCAGTAGTACCGACTTGCTGGCAACGCTAACCGCACTCCTCCTGTTCCTGAGTTTTACACAGAACAAGCGCTCACTGCAGTCTACAACACTGCAACCTGTCAGCTATGTATCAACAAACGCCAAATCAACGTAGAAACTAACGACCTCTGCTTTGCTTCATTTCCCCTAATTCCAAAACCTGGTTGCGAGGTTACTCAGACTGGTCAAAGTATCTGGATGCTCCTCTCCGAGCACCCTCTTTCTCGTCTCCATGACCTGCACAAACAGCTCCTCCGCCTCTGTCCATCGCCCCTGGTTCCCGTATGTCGATGCAAGGTTATTCATGCTGCCCAAGGTATCTGGATGCTCTTCGCCGAGTACCCTCTTGAACGTCTCCATGACCTGCACAAACAGCTCCTCAGCCTCTGTCCATCGCCCCTGGTTCCTGTATGTCGATGCAAGGTTATTCACGCTGCCCAAGGTATCTGGATGCTCTTCGCCGAGTACCCTCTTTCTCCTCTCCATGACCTGCACCTCCAGCTCCTCAGCCTCTGTCCATCGCCCCTGGTTCCAAAATGTCGATGCAATGTTATTCATGCTGCCCAAGGTATCTGGATGCTCTTCGCCGAGTACCCTCTTTCTCGTCTCCATGACCTGCACAAACAGCTCCTCAGCCTCTGTCCATCGCCCCTGGTTCCTGTATGTCGATGCAAGGTTATTCATGCTGCCCAAGGTATCTGGATGCTCTTCGCCGAGTACCCTCTTGAACGTCTCCATGACCTGCACCTCCAGCTCCTCAGCCTCTGTCCATCGCCCCTGGTTCCAAAATATCGATGCAAGGTTATTCATGCTGCCCAAGGTATCTGGATGCTCTTCGCCGAGTACCCTCTTTCTCGTCTCCATGACCTGCACAAACAGCTCCTCAGCCTCTGTCCATCGCCCCTGGTTCCTGTATGTCGATGCAAGGTTATTCATGCTGCCCAAGGTATCTGGATGCTCTTCGCCGAGTACCCTCTTTCTCGTCTCCATGACCTGCACAAACAGCTCCTCAGCCTCTGTCCATCGCCCCTGGTTCCTGTATGTCGATGCAAGGTTATTCATGCTGCCCAAGGTATCTGGATGCTCTTCGCCGAGTACCCTCTTGAACGTCTCCATGACCTGCACCTCCAGCTCCTCAGCCTCTGTCCATCGCCCCTGGTTCCCGTATGTCAATGCAAGGTTATTCATGCTGGCCAAGGTATCTGGATGCTCTTCGCCGAGTACCCTCTTGAACGTCTCCATGACCTGCACAAACAGCTCCTCAGCCTCTGTCCATCGCCCAAGTTTCGAAAATACCACTGCGAGGTTACTGCTGCTGCTTAAGGTAACTGGATTTTCGCGTTGTACACTCTTGATCGTCTCTATGACCTGCACAAATAGATTCTCAGCCTCGGCCCATCGCCCCTGGTTGCTATTCATTGAAGCGTGGTCATTCATGCTGGCCAAGGTATGAGGATGCCCTTTGCGGAGTACATTGTTTCCTATTTCCGTGACTGGCACCTGCAGCTTCTGGGCCCCATACCATTGTCCGTTGTTCGTATTTCTTATCTTGTCCATAATTGATTCAATCGCCGAAATCAATGCATTTTTATTGGAGTTCACAATCTCCTGTTGCAATTGTAGTGCTTCCATCCATTCGCCCAGATTCATGTGCGATTGGAGGACAGCAGCAGTCCACTCGATATAACATGGATGCGCACTTCCGCCGATTGTCACAATTTGGTCCCGAATCCGCATCCGCAGTACTTTTGATTCCGTGAGTTCCCCTAAGGCATCGAGAATCGTTCCGATAGTGCCCAATAATTTCAATGGTATGAAATGTAACTCGCCAAAATTTCGTGTCATATCGATAACCTCTCTTTCGCACTGCTCCCTGGCCTGCTGCAGTTTGTTCAACCCCCATCTTCGATATTCGTGAATGAGGTCGACTTTAACAAGACTATTCTGCCCTCGTATTCCTTCACGCTGACATTTTGCTGGTTGTACTGAATCTATTGCAATCCTGAGATCATTGAGTTGTTTGTTGCTTTTTTCTAGCCACATATTGCATGTATTTTCATCTGACTTGACCCCAAATCCAATATGATAACAAAACGCAACTTGGAATGCGATGTCATCAGCAAAAGGTTGATTTTGGTTCCTGATATAGTTATTTTCGAGGCTTTCTCTGATTTGTGTCCGCACGCGATAGTCGGCATCCATGAGATGGTCAAGATTTTCGGCAATCTTCAATAATAGTACTTAGCGATATTATTAGGGCAATATGATATGCATTGATAGTCACCCTGAAATCTGCATGGTTTGAAAACTCTCTCGTTGTCTCCAACGTTCTGACATGGAGTTGGGGCTCGGAACTAAATTTCTTAGTGACTACTTTGGCATGACACAATCATACTCACCTTTTTTGGTGCAAGAAACCAACTAATCTTCCAAAATCAGACGTCCGTGCTTCGGGGTTGAGCGGCAGTGCTAAGCTGAAAAATTCCTTCAGACAAGTCGTAATTTCGGAATGCATGCCAACCATTGATTCGATGAACTGTATGGCAGCATGTAGCACTTTGTCTTCATTTTTTAACTGTTCAAGCAAGGTGCAACGGCCAAATGGTGCATCAAACGAAATCAACTCAGGGGTTCCTTCCGCAGTGATTTGCGGAATTCCTGGCAGGTTGTCTCGGAACAAAATCCAAAGGCACAACATACCAAACGAGTAAACATCAGTCTTCTTTGCTTCACCGACTGTGAATTCTCCAAAATTATGCTCCGGAGCATTCCAAGGTCTTGACTTCGGTAACAGAACCTTTCCGGTTTCACCCGTAGCAAGAGTGGAATACCCGAAGTCTGCCATCTTAAATGTAGTCCCGGTAGCGTCCTTGAAAACTAGCACGTTTTGTGGCTTGATATCGCCATGAATGACATCTGTGCTGATGTTAGGCTACAAGAAGGCAAATATTATTGCAATGACATACTATAAGAATGTAAAACCATGATGGCACCACCAATATCGGCACAAATTTTGAGC